>JBDJHY010213696.1:0-11352 GCA_039654485.1 Withania somnifera | reverse complement strand
CATAATTAGGCGGCTAATGGAGGACCAATCCTTAGCCATATTTTCAACCCCTAACTCAACAATCAACGGAAAAATAGATTTTCTTAACTAAAGTTCGGATGTGTGTGTGTGATCGAAGTCATAGCCCTAAAACCTCTCAATCTATTGAAGTTATCTATTTATAATTTACTGCATACTTTTAGTACATTGCAACTTAGTTTATTTTTAGTTATTATAATCACATCCACTACTATTCGAGAGAAAGACTTAACTCCTTTTATAACTTGACAAAGAGATTCAATTAATTACAGTCCCTGTGGGTACGATATCCGGCTCGAAAGAGCTACTGTATTACTTGTACGATCGCGCAACAAACAACGAGTTGCTCATAGATGAAACGTACTCCAAAAAGGTACTGGTCTTCATGATCTTCTCAAAAAGCACCTCGGCAAACTCCCCCTATCGATCAATGAAGCTTGTTTTTAGATGGCGGAGCTCCGCCTCATCAGCCCTTTGCTTCTCTTCAGCCGCCTTTATTTTTTCTTCAACCTCTTTTAGTTTCTCTTCGGCTGTTTTTATTTTTTTGTTATCAACCTCCCTTTTGTCCTTAAAGGCATGTAAAGGGACTTCCAAATCTCTACGCTAAGGTGAAACTCCTCATTGGCATCTCCCACTCTTTGGGCCAGTAAAGACGCCCTCTTGGACAAAACCTTCTAGGAGGAACTAAGTTGGCCAGGAATAGAAGAAGTAATAAATTACAACTTTTGGGACATGTACCGTACTGAGGTCCTCTAGGGACATATCCTCAGAGAGGAACAAGGAAACCTTTTCCTCTTATACATTGGCTCCTCAGCTGGGGGACTCCCCTCCCGGCTAACCTCGGCCGGCTCAGCAAGGTCAATTACCTCGATTGGGAGAACATGGGGGCGGAGAGCTGCCTCCTTAGTCGGCCCAGAGGATGAGTGGAGGGTCTCTTCTGTGGTAAAAGGTTCACGCGCACCACTAAAACAATGAAAAAGCGCATTAAATAAATCCATGCAAAAGAAATTCACTTCGGAGGTACAGGATTTGATCTACCATGGGTCCCCTAGCTGGCCTCCTCGTAAGGCACCACTTCGCTGACCCCAGCACCTGGGTTAAAAGCTCTAATTCCTACCTGGTACAGGTCAAGTCGGTGAATCGATAGCGGTGAGGGCGAATCTCATCAACGAGGTCGAGGTGCGAGAGGCTGAATTCCCAGTAATTACATTCCTAATTCCACCCCAGTTCCAGGTCGAGGGGAAGTAAAAATCTGTTTTGAAAAAGAAAAATATTCCCTTCTAATCGGCAACTTTGGAAGGGAGGAGAATTCTAAAACTACGAAAGAGACTAAAGGAACACCACACTTTGTAAGGACCAGAGTTCTTTTACAGTAAAAAAATGTTTAAACAAGTTTACAATAGGCTCCACCCCAACCTTAGAGCAAAACAGGGTAAATCTCACAATTGTACGCATGACATTAGGCATCAATTGTGTTAGATTTAAGTTAAAAGCTCCTAAAACGCTAATTAATAGTGGGAAGAGGGGGAATCATAACCTAGACACATTATACTCATGGTACATACAACAAAACCCCAAAGGGGGAGAACAAGCCCTATCACCAGGAAGGGGTAGGGTAAACTCAAAATTGGAGGGGAAATAGTACCTTCTAAGAGCAGGTAGCAAATAATCTACAGTAAAAGTGCTTGCTACCTTTGAAACCATAAAATCCTGGCCTCCAAAGGCCAGGGAAGAAGGGGTCAGAGTTTGAATGTTGGGTATATTACTACCTACACGATACACCTTTGCCTCATATAATCTAGAAGGGGAAGGAGGAGGAGAAAAAGAAGAATAAAGAGATGTATAAGGAGTTGAAGAAGGGGACAACATACTTACTAGTGATTAAAGGATAAGAAAAAATAAAAAATATGGAGGGAGAATTCTAAAGAACAGCAAGAGACGGAAGATTAGCCAAAGTAGGATTCTAAGGCACGAAGAAGTATATGAATATTTGGGTTAGGATCCCAAGAGTCCTATTTAATAAAAAAAAGTGAAAGGACTGTGTTACAGTAAAAAGTCGCCTATTCCCCAAGTAGACGTGTAGAAGATGAAACATCCCTTAAAGGGATTATGACACGTGTAAGCCAAGAGCAGAAGATCATGACGCGTGGAAAGAGGGGACGGAAAAAGTAAAAATATCCCGCCCATACCAACTCTTCAAAATAAAGGAAAACCCTAAGTTTCACACCGACCCCGGGTCATCCCAGGTCAGCATAACCTGACATCCTAAAAAAGGATGATGTAACAATAAATAATAATTCACCTCGGCACGATAGCTAAAATAAACCATCAAACGAGGCCCAAAGGTTAGCTACATAATTAGACCGCTTATTAACCACGTCAGGAAACCTCGGATGATACGACGTCGGTCAAATCACCCCGTCCACAGACTAGTTGATATAATAGCTAATGATGTGATTCACCTCAGCAAAAGTTATCCCAGCCCCTATGATTTGCACAAGGGACCTCACGAAGCTAGTCGAGGTGAATCATTAAAAGGTCCCTACACCTTGGCTGTATATGTGACCTCGGGAGAAGACCTCAGAGGCACACAATTCATCCCTACTCTTTGATTTCAGTCGAGTGGCGTAAACGCACACTTTGACTCCCTGAGGGGGGACTACTGTAGAATAACGTTAGTAGACAAGGAGTGATTAAATGTCACTAATTGTGTTAATATTACAATTGCTATATTTAGATTAATACCATAATTAGATAAGTACTGTTAATAGATGGAGAATCATAGTATGATTGTTATACCATCAATAAGTAGTAAAGTTATGGTAGAAGATCACTTCAAAATCCTAACATCTACCAATTAAGGTCATCAAAAACACTTATAAAAGCCTAGAAGGTTCAGAGGCAAAGGTATGCTGAAAAGACTACTCTCAAATATATTGAAATTCTTTCCCAGCTCAACACTAACTTAAGCATCGGAGAATTACCCCGGGGACCACCCTGAGGATCTATTCTGCAGGTGCATTATTTCACGTTGTTGTTGCTCATGATTCAGGAGGTGTTCATCCATAGGTAATTGTTGGTCTCTTTTAGAATTCATCTTGCATATTATGTCGGAGGATTATATTAACAAGTAGTACTCTATAACACATGTAATTTTATTTTTTAATAAACTAAAGTTTGATCAATAAATATTGTAATTTTTTTAGAATAACTTTGTGACAGTGTATCATACTTTGTTATGAACTTTTACTTATGAATTTTATGTGTACGAGAAAAAAATATATAACTAAAATATTCAAATTACATGTCCAAATAAATTTTTAATTTCATCTCAAACAATTGACCAAATTGGCATAAGCATCAAATCCTTCCCAAAAACAATGCCTTCAAACAAGCCACCCGACCAAAGCACCAATTAAGTTTTTGGTCTATTGGATGTTGTAGGGTTAACATATCTTTTCCCGAGTAGTTTTTATATGGATAACTTAGATAAACCATATCCTTTTAAATCCTAATATCTATTCGTACATATCTTTCATAAATTATAAAATATTTTAATCTTTTTCTCGTTAATACATTATTGGATAATGTATTAGAAAACTTTACATCGGATACTTTGCATTAAGTCACAGATACACTTATACATGCACATATACATTTTGTATGAAGTCATAGATACACGTATATTTTGTGATATTCAATTAAAAACTTGTGATTTTTGAAATTTTGAGAAAGTAATGTGATATTAATTAATTATGAATTGTAAAATTGAGTTTTGATAATTTTTTCTTTTTATATCGATATAAATAATTTATGTTGAGAGTAATAGTGTTTGAGCATCCCGTAGGTTGTATGTAAATCTCATGCTTATATTAAATCACTTTTAGTTATTATGATTAAATTATAAAATTATATTAAAACTTATGAATATTTATTAATTAATCATAATGTAATGATAATTATGCATCTAAAGACACGTGTTATGAATTCATTAGTTTGATA
This sequence comes from Withania somnifera, assembly GCA_039654485.1. Taxonomy (NCBI): domain Eukaryota; kingdom Viridiplantae; phylum Streptophyta; class Magnoliopsida; order Solanales; family Solanaceae; genus Withania; species Withania somnifera. Next base: position 7,332 of record JBDJHY010213696.1, on the reverse strand, counting down.
TAAATATTATATGCACACAACATTTTATCAAGAAAAAAGAATATCATTTTATAATTATCTACTATCATTTAAAAGTACGGAAGAGTAGGGGTATGCATTTGTCTGTTTGACTACCTTTTGTGCATTATTGATTTAGTTTATCGGTTTTAAATTTTTTAAAAATATTAAATTAATAATTAAATCAATAATATTTATTATCAATTTTTGATTTATTGATTTCAGTCCTTAATGGTTTGGTCTCGATTTAACCAATAAGAAAATACACGCAACACTTACTATAAACGTAATTATTTCCTTTTAGAGAAATAAGAAAAATCTTCATTGTCAATATCATGTATGCACAGTATTCATAATGAGTAGCAAATAAAGAGGACTTTAGGTTTAAACACTGAAAACACTTTTATATTCTAAAGATTAATTCAATAATATGTAATAAATTTAGAATATAAAATAAAGGGTAGAATAATAATTTAGACATTCAATATAGTCTTTTGGATTATCGGTAACTGATAACCTAATATTAAAAAATTAAAATCGAATCAATAACCTGATTAATTTTTTAAAAAAATTATTAAAATCATTAACCTAATAACAATAAAACCAATAATATTTTTTTCAATTTGATTTATTGATTGAATAGATTTTTTTGCACACCCCCTAATGAGAAGAACCAAATATGTCTTTAAACTATTCGATATGAATGGCTCTCACTTTCATTGAGACAATAATACATACTCCTTTAATTTTTATTTTTTTTTTAACTTTTCCTTATGTTCCCTTCTAAAGTTAAGTAAATGTTTCTTACTCTTAAAGTGCACTTTTTTTACTTAATTATTTCCTTTATTTATTTTTATTTATTTGATATTTTAAAAACAATTTTCTTATTTTTATTTAGCATTTTTAGCATTTTTTTGTTTTAATTTTAACATTCATTACTTATTCTCGATTTGTTTTCAAAAATTTAAAACTATATTTAATAAATAGGTATATTATGATAAAATATTTATATTAGTTATTTTTTTAAGGAGATATAAAACTAATATGGACAAATAAAAATGACGAAGTAACAAAGATTCTTTCTATATGTTTTATAATACCTTTTGTCGAAAAGAATGTGGCAGAGAACTGGATTCCCCTTAAATTCTCAAGTTTCAAGGATTTGATTAATATTTTAGATAATCTTATATGGAATTGATATCCAAGCTCCATCACACAGGTAGCAGGAATATCAAATCTCATTATTTATAAGTAGCATATATTCTCCTTCCTCGGGTAATGAACAGAACAAAATAAAGAGTAACAAGGTCAAATGGAAAAAAGAATTGCTGCTATCTAGGCATTATTCTGTTATTTTATAAATAATCATATAATTATGGTACTTTTTTTTTACTTTCTCAATGAAACATATACATTTTCTAGCCTGTTTTGACTTCAGACATATCAGAACTCTTTCTCTAAGCACACTCCTAATCAGTTGGAATATAAACTCAGTACTTACACTTTGTTTTTTAAATTAAAGGTTATAATTAAATACATAGTTTTGCAGGATCATTAAATTTATTTTACTAATCATGAAGTGTAATTAGATATATATAAACATAAATTACACCATATAAAGCCACAATTTATAGTCGTGTATCTTGTTATAAGTTATTCCCAATGTTTTTTCGAAAAATAAATCTTCACAAAGATCTTCGCGGTAGGAAAGTGTTCTTTGTTTTTGAAGTAAAATATTAAAGGATGCATTGGTTTCTTGAAAGAGAAACCTTTTATAATCCTCAAGGGATGCAACTCTTTCCCTAAAGGAATGAAATCTTTCCTAACAATTCTGTCTCTCCTCTTTATTATTAATATAGATCCGAGTTGATCCACATGGGTGATCCAATCCAATTTTCTTCATCTCCCACTCACACATAGTGGGTCAATTCTCATTCCTATTCTAACATTCATGCATTATGACTAGACAGTGTGACCCGTGCGTACTTTGAGAGCTTCATTGTTATATATATGTTAGGAATATATAGCATCTCGGTCAATAAAACCTAGAGTAGATTATAGTATGCAGTATCCTAGATTATTTACCACATCCATAACTCTCGTAATTCCTTTATTTTAATTTTGAGCATCATTATGTTCTTGTCTCAAAGACAAACATAAAGAACTCGTTAATAAACACAATTAATGTGATAATACTAATGATCTTCCTAATCTCATGAATCTTTTAATCTCAACGTGATATGCTTTTCTAGAAATGTCCCATAAGATCAAATCCAAACATTATCTCTTGGAAACATACTAAGATAGCAAACACCAAATTGAATCTCAAGAAACTGATTAAAGTTTTGAGGGTACAATGTGAACAATTACTTATAATTTTCAGGCTTTACATGATAGCAAGTAACGACTAAACTTGAATCACCCTATGGGTCACCATATGTATACATGGTATGAAACATGTAGCATAATATTGACTCCTTTGTTGGAGCGTATGTCTTTTATAAAATAAATATTGTGCAGATGATAGTTCAGACAACTCATGTCTAACTTTAAGTTCACAGATCTACTCAATTATCTTATTCTTCACAACTCATATATGGCATTAAAAAAATAGACTACCTCATTTTTAATCAAATATAATTATAGACAAACTAACAAATGACATTCAGATTATAAAAATTTGTCTCTTTTTTATCATCACTTTTGACAATAATTATTTATAATAATCTCATCTATATTTATCATTTAGACAATAGAGGTGATTTCTTGTGTGAATAGGCTAATCCTTTTATCTATTCGACATATTTTTATTTCAAGAAATTTATGTAAAATATATAAAATGTAATATGTATATAAATCAATAAAGATTAAAATTAGGCACAAATAGTATTAATTTCAATAATGTAATTTACATGAACATAATTGAAAAAAAATAAAATATAAATACATCATCATCTACACAAACTCAAGAATGTTACATGTCTTTTATAAGCATCATATGCTATGGATTTTTTTAAGGGATCTACTATCATTTGATTCGTCGATATGCATTTTATGTTCACTCTCTTTCGTAAAATCATGTCTCTAACAAAGTTATACTTAATATCAATATGTTTCGTCTTTCCATGATACTTTGGATTTTTTGTGTAAGCTGTTGCAGCCTGACTATTACAATTGATTGTGATGGGCTCAACATCATTGTTATATACACCCAAATAGATAAGAAAATATTTAAGCCAAACAACTTGTACAACTGATGAAAGAGCTACGAATTCATCTTTCGTTGTAGATAGGGGTATGCATGACTGCTTGTTGCTACTTCATGATATGACACAATTTTTAAAAGAATGCATAACTTGAGGTGAATTTTCTCTCATTTAGATCTCCTCACCAATCAACATTGTAATATCCTTTAAGTTGTAGATTATTTCCTTGATGACATAGGGAATAGTCAATTGTGCCTTTAAGATACCTCAATATCCTTTTAATTGCTTTCTAATGTTCTTGTCATAGATTAATTGATATTTTCTAACTAACCCAACATTATAACAAATATCGGGTCTAGTACTCATTATAGCGTACATTAGACAATCAATGACGTTAGCATAAGAAACCTTTCTCATTTGTACCTTAACTTGTGGAGTCTTAGGACACGTCCTCAGAGTTAAAACTTCACTTTTGGAAACAAGAGTGTTGATAGATTTGTAGTCTTGCATATTAAATCGTTCAAGAACTTTCTTTATGTAAGGCTCTTATGAAAGAGAAAATAACGTCTTTGAATGATCTCTTGAAATCATAACTCCAAGGATATATGATATTTTACCCATATCTTTCATCTCAAAAGTTGATGATGGTCACCCATTTATTTTATTGACCTATTCAATGTCACTAGCAGCTATGAGTCTGTCGTCTATATACAATGATAAGATTACAAACTTATCTTTAGATCTTTTGATGTAAACACAATGGTCTTCATAAATCATATTAAAATCAAATGAGATGATCTCATAATGAAAAAGTAAACACCATTGCCTAGAAAATTGCTCAAGACCATAAATTGTCTTACGAAGTCGGCATACTTTATGCTGACCTTTTTCTATAAAAGAGGTTGATCCATATAGGTTTCCACTTCTAGTTCTCCATTGAGAAATAAAGTTTTTCATTAGATGCAATTCAATATTTAAACTATCTAGCACTGATAAAATTAGCCTTATTGAAATAAAACGTACAACAGGTGAAAAAGTTTCTTTGTAATTAATTCCTTCATAATGCGTGTACCTTTTAGCTACTAGGAAAGCTTTAAATATTCTGATACTACCATTGTTCTTACGCTTAATTTTAAGAATTCACTTGTTATCTATAGCTTTTCGGCCCATAGGTAGATCAACCAATTCCCGTACTTAGTTAATTTCATCAACTCCATCTCATCCTCCATTGCTTTAAATCATTTTTCTTTAGTAGGACATGTAAGAACCTTATTTATATTTCGTGGATCTTCATCATCTGAAGTAACTATAAACATTTTCCTTTATTCTCAAATCGACGATGGAGAACCTGTGGATAACTCATTTGTCGAGGCTGAGATTGATGAATTAATTTATTATCACGACCCGAAAATTGAATTGTGGTGGTGTCTACATCTCACTTGCAGAAAAGCCTAATCCTGCTTCAGAGCAGATAAAGGTGGGCCAGTAATTAAACCCAAAAAAAGGCAGAAGAACAAGAAGAAAGGCGTAAAAGAAATCTAAAATATAAAACCCAATAAGAAATAACTTCCAAAACCTGATGTCATGGCTGTAGAGCATCAATATACATGAATATGAAATACCTGCAAGTGGGGTAAACTACGAGAACTGGCTATCCAAGACTCAACTAACATAGCTCCCACACTGATAGGAAAATCACCAAAGCAAGGACGCCAGCTGCTTACCGAATCTCCAGAAAGTTTCAGCTACTGTACTCAATCACATCCGTCGGCAAAACTCGTACTAGTACCTACATCAGAAAAAGATGTAGAACTGTAGTATGAGTACTAAAACAATGAGTATCCAGTAGGCATCATAGGACAACCGGTTGTCAGTAAGCATAGATAAGGTAAAAGATAATTAATCAACAAATAAGGCAGTGACACGTAATATACGACAAGGAGGAAATAACAATAACAACTAGTGCATGTAGTACAGAGTCAACTATATGTGTGAGTTATGTCCACTACAAAGTTGAAGGAAAGTCACTAACCAAATACTACACAGAAGACCTGGCTATAAGCAAATCATGACCCAACGTGATACGTACTTGGAGCTCCATTGTGACAAGCGCAAAAAAGGTCCAATAATAAAATACAAAATCAATAACAAGTTAGGCTAACAACAAATGCAATAAGTACACGAAAAATATCTATAAGAGTCATAAAATAACAAACAAAGTTTACTAGCAAATAAACTCGGTCAGCATCCCATACTACGGGTGGGTACAATTAGAGAACTAATAACCCTACTGGTACTCCCTCCAAAAGTACCGAAGGGTACAATCAATGCATAAGAATGCAATATAAAAGGGGGCTGGAATAGTAAATAAATACATGTATGCATCCTCCCATGACTCATCCAGGAGCGGACCCACAAAAGCTATCATGCATAGTTCCCCAACCTCCCCCAGTATACCTCTCCCCTAACCATGCAACAAACTCAGACATGGCTACCCTGGTCGGAAGGTCCGTGAAAGGATCCAAACCCATGTACAAATCCTTGTAAAAAGACATCCAATGCCAAAATTGTCATGGCCAAGAGGCCAGAACTCGGGCTTAGCCCGTGTAACATATCTCAGTAGAAAGTCAAGTACAGTTATACCAATAAAATTTTCAGTCCCAAAAGATCCAGCTGACACTGTAGGCCAGCCCAAAAATCACAGTGAATACGAGAAAATAGCCTCAGATAGTGTAGTAAAATAGCTCTTTACTACTCATAAGCGCATTCGTGGAAGATATAAATATATATATGAAACCAGTTTCCAGTTATTATCTTGTCAAAATTAAGTTATCATGTAAATGTTCAATGCATGCTCGCAACACAAATATAGGTCAAGCTAGTCTAAGACTGCAAACTGGGGCCCCTAGAATAACTGAAAAACCCCAACTCGCAAAGGTACAATCCTTCCCCAACCCTAATCCTATTCCTGAGCCTCGAGCACTTGCATCCTAGATGCTACAAATGTCCCAAGGGCGCCTATCAAGGGCCAACTACAGACCCATATCGGAAAGAAAAACACAGATCTACCACAGATCAATCTAATAGGTTCATCCCTGGGCTCATATCGGACGAGGAAATACTATCATCAAATGGGCCACCAACCAAATAGCGGGATAGTAACTGGCTACCAGGATCGAAAGGACCAACCTTATTCTAATCACAATCAATAGCACTAGTAGATCACAACAAAGTAGACTACTTAGATCGGTTCTAAAGCCACCAACCTAAATCTGGGGATAGCTACTAAGCTCTAATCACTAGTTTAGTCCCCTCCCCAGCCTCAATATGGTCCATAATCTGAGAATGGAATATGCATCAAACTTCTTACTCCTCTCCTAGCCACTCTACGGCCTAGAGTCGGCGTGAGGCACGCGGACAGGGCAGTGTAACCCCAAGGTAAGTAGTTAAGCTACAATTCAACTAAGATGTCATAGGACGAAAGAATAAGCATATCGGGGCCCGAATAATCATTTCAGTTCTGTGCTGGAGCTTTACCATATATATACTATACTAATACCCAATTTATAGAAAATAGACCGTAGCCTACCTGAAATCCGTTGATATCCTCAAAAAGCACGCTTTAAATATTCAAAATCACGTACAAAGCTCGAAATCAAATGAGGCTAGAAAAAATCATAACCTACGAGTCAACATGAGTAAAACAAGACCCATATTGCTATATAATTAGCGGAGCCAAAATCTTGGCTAAAATCAAGTCCGTAAATCCAAACAGCACAAAAATTGAGAATATTTATACCCATGCGTAGACCACAGCTCGTACATCATACAGTACAAAATAAAGCTAAATTTAACGGTATAATCGAAAGATATAAGCCCTGAAAGTTTATGTTCAATAGAAAACTTTATAATAAAAGCGAGAACAAAAATTACCCGATAGAATTAAACGTAGAATCAAGAAAACACGTTTCGAAGGATCAAAACTTATGCAGAACCTTTCTTTCCTCTCTTTTTTTTCTTTTTTTTTCTTTCTTATTCTTTCTTTTCTTTTTTGTTCGTTCTTTTCCTTCTTTTCAATTGAAGCAATTGCTTCTTTTTTTAATCTTTTGGAAATATCGAATATATATAT
>JBDJHY010213686.1:0-11352 GCA_039654485.1 Withania somnifera | reverse complement strand
AACACATTAGATAAAGCAATACAAAACAAAGTCACTTCCATATTTACATACTTCTATCTACCTTGGGTCCCCTCATCAGCCTCCTCGTAATGTACCATTTTGCTGGACCCCATATTTGGGTTAAAGGCACTAATACCTACCTAGGTACAGGTTCGCATCAGTGAATCGACAGCGATGAGGGGGAATCTGGTCAATGAGGTTGAGGTGTGAGGGGTTGGCATTCCTAGGGGTAACGTTCCTAATTCCATCCCAGTTCCAGGTCTGGGGAAAGTAAAAATCTACCTTGAAAAAGAAAAATTTTCCCTTCCAATCAACGACTTTGGAAGGGAGGAGAATCCTAAAACTACGAAGGGGGCTAAAAATAAATACCACACTTTGGACGGACCAAGGTTTCTTACAATAAAATAAATATTTAAACAAATTTACAGGAGGCTCCACCCCCAACCTTGGACAAGCCAACCTAAAGCCCATAATTGTACGCATGGCATTAGGCGTTAATTGTGTGGGATTCAGGTTAAAGGATTCTAAAACACTAAATAATAAAGTGAATAGAGGGAAGCATAGACCCAACATAATGTACTCGTGGTACATGGAACAAAACCCCAAAGGGGGAGAACAGGACCTATCACCAGGAAGGGGCAGGGGAAATTATACCTCTTGGGAGAAGGTAGAAATAATCTACAGTAAGATTACTTGCTACCTTTGAAGCCATAAGCTCCTGATCTCCAAAAGCCAAGGAAGAGGGGGCCAGAGTTTGAAGGTGGGGTATATTACTACCTACACGATACACCTCTGCCTCATATGGCCTAGAAGGAGAGGGAGAAGGATAAAAAAAGAAGAATAAAATGGAGAAGAAGGAGTTGAAGAGGGGGACAACAACTTACTAGTGATTGAAGGATAAGAATAAGCTCGAAACATATAGAAGGAGAATTCTAAAGAACAGCAATAGACGGAAGATTAGCCAAAATTAGGAGTCTAAGGGAAAAGGGACTGTATGAAAATATGTTCTTGTAACCCCAAGGGTCATAATTAATGATGGAAAAGTGAAAGACAACGTTGCAATAAAAAGTAGCCTATTCCCTAGGCAAACGTGCAAAAGATGAGATGTCTCTTTCAAGGATTATGACACATGTGAGATAGGTTCAGGAGATCATGACACGTGGAGAGAGAGCGGGAGCGGGAAAAAGTAAAAGTATCCCGCACATACCATATATTAAAAATAAAGGAAAACCCTAAGTGTCACACTGACCCCGGGTAGTCCCATATCAGTATAACCTGACATCCTAAAAAAGGGTGACAGTAGTGATAATTCGCCCCGACAAGACATCTGAGAAGGACCATCAAATGAGGTCCCAAAGTTAGCTACATAATAAGCCCGCTTATCAATCACATAAAGAGACCTCAGATGGTACGACTCTGGCCAAATCACCTCGGCCACAGACTAATTGATATAATAGCTAATGATAAGAGTTCATCTCGGCAAAAGCTACCCCAGCACACTCAATTATTTGTACAAGAGACCCCGCCAAGCCAGTAGAGGTGAATCATTAAAAGGTCCACACTCTGGTTGTATATATGACCTCGGAGAAAGACCTTGGAGGTACAAAATTCATCCCTACTCTTTGATTTCAGTCGAGTGGCGTAAACACACATCTCGACTCCTGGAGGGGGACTACTGTAGAATAATGGTAGTAGCAAAAGATTAATAATAATTAATAATTATTATTAATAGTGTAATAAATGAGGAATAATAGTAACAACCGTTGAGAGAATCATACCCCACTTAAATGAGGAATAATGGTAACAAGCATTGAGAGAATTATTCCCTACTAATAAAGGCAATGACAGGTACAACAAAAGTGGCAATAACCACTACGAGGGTTACTCCCCATTCACAATACCCACTAATGTGGCTGTTACAAGAATTGTTTATAAAAACCCAAGGAAAGAAAAGGCAGAGGTACGCTCAATTTACTACAGTCAAAATACTCTTGATGTTCTCTCCCCAAGCTTTTACTAACTTAAGAATCGGAGATCTATCCAGGGACCACCTTGGTCTCTGTTTTGCAGGCATCTCTCCTAAACTCATTGTTGCTACTAATTGTTGTAGGATATATTTTATAGTGGAGATTTATTGGTGATATTTTTAGGATCCATCAAATAGCTACATATGTTAGGCTTTGTGGTATATCTTTTGGGGGTTAGTAGGCGAATTTCATGTTGAGTATGGTTGATGGTGCTTATTCGCTTATTTTTATGCTCTTCCAAATATGTATCAATTTTCTGGAAAATGCCTCGCGCATTTTGTATTTATTCTTTGGAAAATGCTCATGTACTTGGAGGTTATTCATACAGATGTTGAGATGCAGGAGGAGGAAGCCTACAATAGGATAGAGTAGACTATGTTAGATAGATCTATTTCTCACATTTTATTTTTCTATTTGAATTATAATAATTCGAACATTTGAATTTTGTTTAACTGTTTTTCTATGTGTTTAGTTATTTGTTTTGCTTATTCATCTGAATAGTCTTGGAAAAGATAATACTGGTTAATAGAAGTGATCTTGATAATATCACGGGATCGAGGGTGTCTTACACTTTTTTCTCGATCAACAAAATTTCATAACCGAAATATCTATCTCTACTAGTTTTAGAGTCAAATAAAATGTGTCGTCCTAAGCAGCTGCTATCGACCATGTGTCGTCCTGAACAGCCTTGTTAGTAAACTCTTAGTGTAGATCAACATCTATGTCAATTTATCTGCATTGTATTTCTAGACCTAGCAGGATCTGGTATATTATAAAATGTTCCTTTCTAGGAGACTGTCCCAAAAGATGTTAGACCGGGCTTATAGGTCAAACCTAATGTCGGAGCATCCCTACTTGCTATGTATTTCTTCTTGAGGGTCAGAGGGTCTTTTAATAGATTGATTTTAAAAATGGGCGTTGGATGAAGTCGAGAAAAAAAATTAGAAAACAAGGTGAAAAAAAAATTAGGATTTCGTAAAGTGTTTTTGTTGCTTTAAAAAATGAAAATTAAAAAAAATTACCTTTTATTCTTTAATTATTTGTCAAAAAGATTCAATTATTTTTCTCAGTCATTTTAGCTCATAATTTTAGTAAAAGAAAGGAAAAATTCAGAAATATTCATTTCTTTGGTTAGTTTTAATTTTTAAGTTTTAACAAAACTGAAAGAACTACACACGCCTAGTTATTCTCCCTCAGAGTGAGGTTATAGGAAGCCCTTTCGGGTTCAATGATCCCATCTTAAAAATCAACAAAAAGGAAGTTTTGATATTTATGAAAAAAAAAATTCAAAAAAGAGAGAGTCGGTCTTTAGTCAGTGTTCATTTATCCAAGTTTAGATAAAATTGGATGAAACACGCACATTTGATTCTCCTCCTTTAGGGTGAGATACGTAGGGTTCCCTCCTCGGTTTCTGTGATCTTTGTTAAAAAAAAATTTAAAAAGTGTTTTGATTTATAGAAAAAGTTTGACAAAAATAGTTCATGTTATTTACTTATTCAAAAAATTAGAAAAAAGAAAAAAGAAAAAGAAAAAAATTATTTCTTTCATGCACCCTTTTAATAGAAAAACAAAAAAAATTATTGATAACAACCTTCAAGAATCTAAAACTCAAAAAATTTCAAAAATGTTTTTTATCCTTTAGGATTTTTCATTTGAAAAATTTAAACAAACAATCTTATCAAGTTTTCTTTCAATAGATTAGAGATTATATTGAAAACCCAAAAAGATTTCCATAAAGTTTTTTTTTTACAATTCAAAATTCAAAAAATAAGTCTTTTGTAGTTTTTTTTTAAAGTTCAAAAATGAGAATACTAATAAAATAGTTTGTTTGATGTTTTTGAACTACGCAGGTATAAGTTTTATGTTTAATCTGATATATAGGCAACCTAAGTCAGGTTCGATTAAATTATTTTTGAAAATTCCAAAAAATGAGATGAGAGGAAAAGAGAGAAGAATCAACCAGAAGAGAGGAGTAGAAAATGAATGAGCGAAGGAAAAGATCAATGTGATGAAATCGAAATGATGCTAAAATGACCTCAGTACCCTTAGAGTTCTTCTAGAATTAATAATTGCGACTAGGTGCATTACACGTAATTTGATATGATAGGTCGAGTGCCCTAACACCAACCTTATATTTTAGTTCATGATGTTATTTTATAAAGAGGATGGTTGGTTTGTGGTTCTCAAATGAGGGATCCTTATCACAACACGAGGCCAGAAACCAAAAGGGTAATGACAACCACGGAGGATAATGGGTTCGTTGATTGTAATTTGGGTTGACTGAAGTAATAGTGCTATGAAAAGTATGTATCAGGCTTGGATGACTGGTCAGACACCACCCCTATCGCCTTATGGCTTCTCAGGCATTTTACCTATATGAATATATCGAATTAGGATATGCTAATAAAATCAAGAGACCCATCCAATAATGAGCCTATGTTTGAACTCCCTAATTCTCAATATCGTGATCCAAAAGTGGAATTATCTAATCAATGTTGTCACCCTTCTCATGACAAGCCACCCACTGAAATTAAGAAGGCTAAGGCTGTAGAAGATGAGGAAGTGATTAGAAAGATGGAAGAGTCACTCCTCCAAATGAGAAATAATATGATGAAAGTTGTACGATATATTCTAGTGGGTAACCAAAACAGGTTGCTAGAGTGAGACCTCAAATGAAAGAACATGAGATAATAGAAACCTTTCTCCGATCTTAAGATAGTGACTATTATCCACATTTTCCTGTATTGGAAAAAACATTAGGTGAGGTAATCAAGATGGGAGAAATGGTAGAAGATGGTATCAAAACTGGTCGGATCATGAGTTTTGCTGACATGAAGGTAACTACTAAAGTAAATCGAGATGATGATGTAACTCTTCTCTCTCCAGAGCCACAGAGAGGTATGAGGGGTCCACTTAGCCCATATAACCACCCTCAACAACAAACCTACCTCCAAGCTCCATATAATCAACCCAAAATTTACGCCCCTCCACAAGATTTTCAATGTCCAATTCCACCTCCTCTATACCTCTCTCATGGCCTATAATCATGTACAATCACATCCTTATTTTCAGTGGCTCACATCAATCCCACAAAGTCTTTATCCTCCCTAAAAATCCTAACGGTCTCACATCAACTCCAATGTTCGACCTAGTTCAGAGTACAAAATAGAAAAGAAGCACCAAGGAGAGATTTCTAGGAGACTTTCTGAGACTTCAGCCTTAGCCCCAAAAGTTGAGTGTAACATGAATTGATTAAGGGGACCCAAAACCTATTCACTAAGGATAATTTCTTTAACATTGAAGAAGGTAGTGGTCATGTTGATGTGCAACCTAATGGCTAATATGTCATAAGTGTCAATTGGAAATTGACTTCTTTCTTCGCCTGGGAGGAGTCTTCGTAGTTTGTTTTGATGTTTTTTTTCTATTTAGTATGATTTTTTAGAGTCGAAAATTTTTATCCTTTTCTTTAATTAAAAAAATAAAAAAAAATCGGTTAATTTTCTTTGCATAGTTATTTTCATGCACATCTTAGTGATATAAATTGCATGCAGAATTTGTGGCTAGATTTTAAAACTTTAACTAATCATGAAGCAAATGCACCAAATATCAAAAGTGATGAGGAAAAGACATTTGAGATAATAGGTAGAGGGTTGAAATATTTTGAGAGTGAATTGAGGCCTAACTTGAATAGCACCAAGGCCATTACTTTGTAATCACGAGTATTACAATATGAAGGGATATCCTAAGCAATTTGAAAGTGGATCAATCATATAAAACACATCATTCTACATTTATGGAGTTTAAAAGGGAAGTAAAATTCCAATCAACGTGTGTAATTCTTGGTGAAGAAAGTATGATCCAGTGGAGCTCTTGAATGGATAAACATGAACTACTAAATGACTTGCACGTTAATGTAGTGTCAGTGTTATGAAAATGTATTGCACATGATCTTAATTTATTATCCTATTTTGCATGGTTTGTATTTGACATTTGAGGGATTTGACTAAGGAATTTCATTCTTCTATCCAAATAATTTTTTTATTCATTGCTAACCCGTTGAACCTTAATTATTTATTTCCTACCCTTCTTTGGAATAAAAATAGAGTCATAAAAGGTCAAAAAGAAGAAAGAAAAAAGAAAGAGAAAGAAAAAAAAGTAAAAAAAAAAAAGTAAAACGAGTCAAGAAAAAAAAGAAAAAAACACAACAAACAAAAAAACAAGATTCATGAATTACGTTTGACTTGATTCTTGTTTCGACAAGATACGTAGGCAACCCTAAGTTGGGGTTCGGTCTAACCATGAATAAATACAATCACTTACAGTTTAAAAGAACTGGGGCAAATGTTATTTTTCCTTTTATTGCGGTTGTAAGTGTTAACCCTATTTAAGTGTTACTTTTTAGCCTTCATGCCATTTTTTCTTTCTAACACTATCCAAATGCCACGTTACAAACGAAAGGAAGATCTTCTGATCAATCTATGAGAATGTCAGGTTTAAGCATCTCATGTGTATAGGATGATTGGGACATAGATTTCACTTGTCTTCATCAACACAGGAGATAAAATAGAAATAAAATGAGAGAATCTTATTGGTGAAAACCCTCACGGGCACCACGAGGCAACAATGAGTAGAGAGAAATAAAAAATGAGAGAATATTATTAGTGAAAAGCCTCATGGGATCCATAAGGAGATAATTAGTAGAGAGAAATAAAAATGAGAGAGTTTTATTGGTGAAAACCCTCACGAGCATCATGAGGCAATGATGAGTTGAGAGAAATGAAAAGGAAAGAGGTTTGTTTGTAAAAATCCATTCAAAGTGCCACTTGTCAGATGAACTCGATTATTGTGTTTGGAGTTCAAGAACATGAACTCGATGTTATGCTCCAAGTCGATAACAGATGAAGAATAGCTTATGGTGGGTAAATCAGGTTGCTTAATTCAACATACATGTCATAATCACTAGAGTTAGTTACCATAGACAAATAATATCCATTTTTTTTTGTTATTTTACAAAAAGACACCCTTTATTTTTCCCCCCATTATTTTTATTTTCTTGTGTCTGTGAGTCAAGTTCATATCAAGAAAAAGGTGAAAGGACTTCAAAATCTGCTACCAATATTTTCAAGTGAGAAACAAAATAAATGTCTGACACATGAGAATTACTTTATTCAAAGTGAGGCAGAGTATCCAATGAACTATCCTCAAACTAAAAAGTTTTAAATTCATGAAGTACAAAGCTTCAATTGAGGTAGGATTGGGAGATACCGTGAAATAGAGGTGCATTATTGAGCCAATAGCATTCAGACAACTAATAATTTGGGTCAGTAAGTACAATAAGTCCAAAATTTGCACCAAGTTGAAATCAGGTCCATACATGAAAAAAGAAGAAACGGTCTTCCTCAAAGCCAAGGCTAAAAATCAACTACCATATTTTCAACTCATAATTTTTTCTTTGATTGAAACAAGGAAAAAGTTTTGTACGTTGATAGAAAGACCCTGAGAAAGAATAAAAGTTGATATATTTTGTAGTTTAGTAGGATCCTCCTGAATAATGGGACTTTAATTTCTGCATTTGAGGTCTCACCACGATAATGGAACTTTAAGTTTTGCATTTGAGGACCCACCTCGATAATGAGATTTTGATTTCTGCATTTAAGGACCCACCTCAATTATGGGATTTTAATTTTTGCATTTGAGGATCTATCTCGATAATGAGATTCTGCAAATCAGGACTCTCCTTAATAATGGGAGAGAAAGAGGACCCACCTTGATAATGGGAGATGTTAAGTTTTTTTAATCTCATTTATAGGAGACACACTTCCTAGTTGCATTTTTTTTTATCTTACTTCTAGAAGACACACTTTCTAGTCAAGTTTTCTGTTTCACTTCTAGGAGACACACTTCCTAGCTAAGTTCTCAATCTTACTCCTTAAAAATGCATTTTCTAGTTGAGAATTCTATCTCACTTCTAGGAGACACA
This sequence comes from Withania somnifera, assembly GCA_039654485.1. Taxonomy (NCBI): domain Eukaryota; kingdom Viridiplantae; phylum Streptophyta; class Magnoliopsida; order Solanales; family Solanaceae; genus Withania; species Withania somnifera. The sequence goes on along the minus strand of JBDJHY010213686.1, from coordinate 3,345 downwards.
CTTCATAGTCAATTTCTCAATTTCACTGCTTGAAGACACAATTTCTAGTCGAGTTTTCAATATCACTTCTGGGAGACACACTTCGTGGTCAAGTTCTCAATCTCACTCCTAAGCAACATACTTTCTAGTTGAGTTTTTCTATCTTACTGCTTAAAGACACACTTTTTATTCAAAATTTTTATCTTACTCCTAGGAGATGCACTTCATAGTCGAGTTTCAATTTTACTCCTAGAAGACATATTTTCTAGTTGAGTTTTCTATTTCACTCCTAGGAGACCTACTTCCTAGACAAGCCTTCAATCTTACTCTTAGAAGATTCACTTTTTAGTCGAGTTTACTTAGAGTTCTCAAGAAAGTGCACTTTCAAGAGAGTTTACTTAGAGTTCTCTACTAGAGTTCTCAATCTTACTCCTCGAAAATGCACTTTATTGAGAGCTTTCTATCTTACTCCTAATAGACGCACTTCTTAGTCGGGTCCTCAATATTTCTCATAGAAGACACACTTTCTAGCCGAGCTTTGAATTTCACTCCTAGTAAATGCACTTCATGGTCAAGTTTTCAATCTTACTCCTAGAAGACACACTTTCTGGTCGAGTTTCCTATTTCACTCCAGGAGACGCACTTCCTAGTTGAGTTCTCAATCTTACTCCTAGAAGATGCACTTTCTTGTCAAACTTTCTATCTCATTCCTAGGATACACATTTCCTAGCTGAGTTCTCAATTTCACTCCTAGAAGATGCAGTTTCTAGTAGAGTTTTGTATTTCACTCCTAGGAGACGTACTTCCTAGCCAAGTTCTCAATTTCACTCCTAGAAGATGCACTTTCTAGTCGAATTTTCTATTTCACTCCTAGGAGATGCACTTTCTAGTTGATTTCCTAATCTTACTCCTAGAAGATGCATTTTCTAGTTGAGTTTTCTATTTCAGTCCTAGGAGACACACTTCCTATTCAAGTTCTTAATTTTACTCCTAGAAGAGGCACTTTCTAGTCGACTTTTCTATTTCACTCCTAGGAGACACACTTTCTAGCCAAGTTTTGGATTTCACTCCTAGAAACACACTTTCTAGTTGAGTCTTCAATCTCACTCCTAGGATATGCACTTCCTAGTCGATTTCTCAATCTTACTCTTAAAGGACGCACTTTCTAGTCGAGCTTTCTATTTCACTCCAAGGAGACACACTTCCTAGTCTAGTTCTCAATTTCACTCCTAGAAGACGCATTTTCTAGACAAGTTTTCAATTTCTTTCGGGAGTTTCACCCCTAGGAAATATACTTCCTAGTTTAAAGTATTAATCCATCCATATCTTTTTTTTACTTATTTGGATAACTTTCTAATGCAAACTGGGGAAAAAGTTTCATTTCCTTTTAGTGTTGTATATATTTGATATTTTAAGGACCTACTTGGAGGGAGGAATTTCAAGAAAATGAGAACTCTCCTCAATAATGAAATTTTTATTTCCAAAAGTCAGGAACCCACCTGGAGAATAAGGTGAAGACCGTCATTTCAAGCTAAGGAGCCCACTTGAAGAACATGATCAACTTTAAATTTCATTTTCAGTAGAAGCAGTAGGAGCCTGCTTGAAGAACAGGGTCAATTTTCAATTTCAAATACAATTAGAGGTAGTAGGAGTCCACCTAAAGATCGGGATCTGTTTTTGAGATCATTTCTAGTTGAGGCAACAAGAACACGGAAGAAAAGCATACTTTTAATCTGAATTTGAAGATTAATATACTTTTTTACCATTTGAAAGAGCTCGATGATTCAAGATGAAGCTCCATAGCTAGGATTTACACTTGTATTTATCTTTTGACTCTTAAGTTTTATTTCTAATGTAATAATAGGATCCACAGACCGAAACCTCGATAGAACCTTACTTGACCCTCCGTTTTAGTATGTTTCATCACTCGTTTTTCTGATTGAACTACACGTGACCTGATTTCTTTAGGATGTCCAAAAATCAGGACTTGGTCACATCTTGTTTCTTTTTAAATAAAGGTTGGGTCAAAAACTTGTGTTGTCTATTTTTTTATCTGAAAACAGTTTGCGTTCTCACTCAAAGAAGGGCATAATGTAGACACGTAATTTTAAACCCTCCCCAGACTTTATAACCATTTTCATGCTGATATTTTATATTTAATATCAGGTAGGTATTTTAATTTTTAGGTTATATTTATATTTAATACTTTTATTTTCTATTTCACTTTTGATAAATCGTATTACAGAAATGCTAATATTTTGTAGGATATTAGTATTGTTTTATATTTTTAAAAGAATTGAAAAAGAAAAAATAATATTTTTTTTGTTTAAATTAAATTTAAATAAATAAGTTTATATTTAAAATAAATTTAAATAAGTTTGTTTTTTGTTTTCTTTTTAAATAAAGATTGGGTCAAAACTTGTGTTGTCTACATTTTTATCTGAAAACAGTTCACATTCTCATTCAAAAAGAGGCATAATTTAGACACGTAATTTTAAACCCTCTCCAGGCTTTATAACCATTTTCATGCAGATATTTAATATTTAATAGTAGGTAGGTATTTTAATTTTTAGGTTATATTTATATTTAATATTTATATTTCCTATTTCACTTTTGATAAATCATATTTACAGAAATACTAATATTTTGTAGGATATTAGTTTTGTTTTATATTTGTAAAAGAATTAAAAAAGAAAAAAATAATATTTTTTTGTTTAAATTAAATTTAAATAAATAAGTTAATATTTCTTTAGTTTATATTCTTTGAGTGTTCTTAATTTAGAAGCTAAGTAGCTAAGTATTATTTACCTAGTTGTTATTGTTATAATTCCATTAACTTTAATTATCTATTTCTTAGTTTTATATTGTACAAAATATTTTCCATAAACTCATAAACACACTATAATTTTCTAAAAGCTTCCAAAAGTTTCTTCATAATTCCTAACAAGCTTACATTCCCCCTCCCTACACACACCAACACCATCGGCACACCCTTGAACAAAATCACCGACCCTCCATTGCAATTGGAGGGAACAACTCAACGACACCACTATATTTTCATTTGCCAAGAGCACCACCAGAAAACTACATAGTAGCCAATTTTCACCTCCCACCAATTTCACATCTTCTACACATTCTTCTAATTTTCATATAATAGACCCTTCCAGTGATCTCCAACGACAATACTTCCTCCATTAGCAATTCCAATGAGTCTTTCCACCCCCTTATTTTCTTTTTACTTAGAAATTTTGTCATCCACTAGTTGATAGTTTTAAAGAAATAATAATAAAATTTCTCCAACTATATCCAAGTTAAGTGATTAGCAAAATGCTTTTGGTATTCGTTTATTGGAGATAAAAGTTTGTG
>JBDJHY010213665.1:0-11352 GCA_039654485.1 Withania somnifera | reverse complement strand
GAATATTAATTTCTGTTTATTATAATTATGTCAGGCTAATAGTCTGAATTGTCTAATTTGTTCTAAGAATTTTGGTCTTGTTTATTATTACAGCATGATAGTAATAACATCACATAAGGATTTACAGTGATAATTTGTTATGGGTATTAAAAAGCTGAGATTATTATATAAGATTATGCAATGATTATTTATGGGTATTAAGCAATATGAACAAATAACACAATTGCCGCACAGTGTCGTTGTTATGCCGTTTAGCCGTTGATGATTAGGCGTTTAGGCATGTTTATGGCCGTTTTGTGTTGGTCTAGTTGTTACTGTACTTTTAACAAACATTGTATTACCTAGTGTATTATTGTGTAAAAAAAAAAGAGGAGAGAGAAATATTAGTAAAGCATAGTATCAAAATAATCGAGTGTGGACTGAGTTTAGTTAAACTCAGCAGATTTGTAATACCCTAAAATTTTTAAAGCATAGTGAAACCCTCTTACAATACCAAGAGACTGAATTAAGGTTCACAACAAACCCCAACCTGTGTAAAAATACAGTGAGTTAATTTTTCTTTCTGCACTTTACTTAAAATGTTCTTTATCAACTCTATAGTCACAGTCGACTGAGTCTATGTGACAGTCGACTAAGAAAAAAATTGCAATTCACTCCTTCTTTACTTTCAATTGGTAAGAGCTTGGTCTCACATTCATTGTCTAACCACAAGTGGAAAAACACTTTTCTCATTGGAAGATCAGGATGAAAACTTATATCAAATCTTATGATGTCAAGGCTTGAAAAGCAATAAAACTTGGTGACTTTCTTATTCCTCCATACAAAGAGATTAATGAAGATGGAACTACAACTTAAATCACTCCATCATTAGAAGACTACACTGATGGCAGATGGAGGTTATTCAGATAAACTCAAAAGTTAAGAATAGCTTGTATAACTCCATCAGTGGTGAAGAATATGAAAAATCTCTAGTTGTGAAACTGCAAAGAAAATGTGGGACAAACTAGAGTAATATATGAAATAACTGAAAAATGCAAACATACTATCATATGTCTAATGGTATATGATTATGAGTTTTTCCAAATGAAGGACTGAGAATCAGTTGAAGAAATATTTGCAAGATTTAGCAAAATTATATGTTAATTCAAGGCTGCAAGACTATCCTCTGACTGATCAAATCTCAAGAATTTCTAAAAGCCTTCCTGTCCAATTGCATGTAAAAGTTGTAGCCATAGAAAGTATAAACATAAATAATCTCACCTATGATGAAATCAGAGGTGATCTTATTACTTTTAAAAAAGTACATCTAAACAAAAAAGTTAAGATGAAAACAAGAAGAAAGTGGTTGATTTTTAAGAAACTGAAGAAATACATAATGATGAATATGACACTAAAGAAGATGAAGTTGCACTAATCACAAGATCAGCGATACATAAGCTTTGATGAACTAGAATCAACAAAAAAAAAAAAAAACAAGTCAAATTACTCTAAAGTGATAAACAATTCAGATTAAGCTAAGAACAATGTAAAGGTTTGTGAATATATGAGATATTGACATACGCTGCTGGTTTCCCAGAAATAAGAAAAGAGCCCCTATAAAGGTCACTTAAAAAATAAAAATAAAATGTTCAATAATTGGAGTGATGGAGAGATATCTGAAAATGAACAAGATGCCTCTCAAACATGTGTTTCATGATTATTGGACAAACAAGTCAATTTCTAGTTGTTGCAATTAATCATTTAAAAGAACTTTTAGATCTTGCAATCGCTGATTTAAATCATATTTATAATAATTTAAAAAAAATTGAAAAGAAAAAAGGAAATTAGAAATAAATAGACGTAACTACTGTTGAAAGAGACCTGTTTGAAGAAGAAATTTGTGACCTCAAGGCTGCATAAAAAATTTGAAAGTTTCATGTGAAAAAAATTATGTTAAATCTAATCAGTTATCTCTTTTTCACTAATATATTGGTAAGAAAAATATGTATGGCAATTCTGATCAATTTTGTTGCTCTACTAGTGGTGAAAGTCTATTGGACTTCATTAGCAAATCTACTGATTATGCATCTGCAGAAGAAATTTTGCTAAAATTATTTTTAATTTTGTTATTACTATATAAATATTGGCCATAAATATCTTAATTATAGATTTTGTTCCTCTCCATCTCAATATTGGGTATGAAGACTTATAAACAAGACCAAAAATTTTAATCATAAAGGATCTAAGAACACTTGGATACCAAAAAAGAAAGTAGTTTAAATTGCAGAATCTCCGTGCCTAATGGGAAATGATACTTTAATGATGGATACTCGGATGGATGGTAATTTCTTATTTTTAATGAAGAAAATTTTCACTTATAGGCAAATTTAGAAAGATCTGCAGTTGATATTGATACCATATTTATCAATAATGTCTGTGAAATTTTTAATATTCACTATGTGAAAGGATATTTGTATAAACCCTTGGTGTACTACTCAACTATGTGACACAAAACTTGAAATTATTCATTCTCTAAAAAGGAGCCAAATGTTCTTAGACCTTGCATTCATCCCTGAAGATTGGTGAAAAACGCATGACACCTTTTTAAAAACTGTCAGAAATAGTTTTTCTTTTTATAATTATGTTTAAATTATCTACCAGTGATAAACGAAAAGGAAATCCATCTATATAGTCTCTAACAACTACTCTATTAGAGGTAGTCTCAGTGAGATATTCATGGTGTTAAAAAGAGATTCAAATTTGTTAGCCTCAAGATTTTTTAATAACAGAATCACCAAGACAAATCATCTCAAGACTTGTCAAGATCTATGATCATTGAAGTCTCACTGTCACGTCACACCCGGACTTATGGAGTAAGCTTAAAGCGTTTTATATTTTAACAATCATATTTCTTAAGACAACCTTATGGTCTGAGATAAAGTCATGCATTGTCACTTCTGTACAGATGCGTTAATATTCCTGGTAAGGTTATACACGATTTTGATGAAAGAGTTTGTTTTTCGATATATATAATTATGTTTACAATATTCCTGATTACACTATTCATTTGATAAGAAATGTAAATTTTCAGAAATATTTGATAATTGAGAAATTTTCTCTCCTCTTAAGTGGATTTCTCAATGAAAGTCAACTATTGGTAGAAAATTAACCAAATGAAAATGACATTTTCTTGATCTCAAAAGATTTATATGTGAACGATATAAGTTGCCTGATATTTAAGAAACGCATCAGGAGAAGTCCTCATTCAAATTAACTATTGCATGGACTGATTTACAGTAACTATGACAAGTCAAATATTAAGGTATGATTTATGGAATACTCTTGAATTGAAGTTTGTTTCAGAAAGAGCTTTTATTCTAATCTTCCTCCAAGACTGAAAGGTATAATGTATTATTCTCGATTTTTAATTATGTTATGTATTTTAATAAAATATCTTCAACTTTATTCTCTAAAATATTTTATGAATCCGAAAAAATCTTTCAAGGATAATTATAAATCCTTGGCTCTCTCCATACTTCTTTTTCTGTTTCAGCTCTATTCTTCATGTTGCTCACCATGTTTTTAACCCACTTTTCTCTCATTTTGTTTCTTATTCCCTTCTCTATTGCTAGATTGCAAAGAACCTCTCCTTCTCAATTCAGGATAAGCTCAAGAAATCTTTAAAAAAGAAGTCTCATCATCTACATTTCTAATGTTTGTCGACTCTGATTCTTAGCAGACTCTATATTCTAACTCTTCATCACTAATTCATGCTTCCAAACGATTTCATATTGGAACCCTTCCTATTGACTCCAAAAAAAAGGAAAAGTTTTATTTTGAAAGTACCTTAAATAATAAAATTAATTTTTGGATTTCTAATAATGCTAGTATTTTCTCTTCTCTAAGAGAGAAAACTCTTGTTCATGGAAGAATTGTGGATCTTGGCTATCTGTTCTCTATTCACTATGACATTCAGGAAGTTTTTGAGTTTTAAGGGTGGCAAGATTTCTTCTCATCCAACCTTTCTAGAGTCTATGAACTTCTGATTTTTTTATGCTAATCTTCGTCCATTTGGGAATAATGAGTTTGAAACTCTTGTCTTAGGAAAGATCATTTTTACTGATTTTATCTTCAATTTCATGTTTAACATTGATTTTATCCCTCTGAATTGAATAAGACTTTTGAGCATGCTAAAAAATTTATTTTCCTTGATGGTTCTTCTTCCTCTCAATGAGGTCCCAAGGACCTATACTTTGAAACCCATGTTATTGCTCACATTATTGCTACCTTTATGCTCCCTCATGTTGGGTCCCTCTCTACATTATCTCTTCGTGATATCCTTTTGACTTACCAGATAGTTTTCAAGAAATGGCTTCATTTTTCTGCTCTTATCATAAACCATATGATTGAAGTGGATGCTAATCTTTTTAACTTTCCTTAGGGAATGGTGATTTATCGTATTCTTGAAGATAATAAAGTTGATCTCTCAAATATCCCTTTCTCTTACTATTAAAAAGTTTATAGCCCAAGGATTTTTTCTAGTATGATTATTTTCTCTCCGAAAACTCTTGAATTTTGGAAACTAAAAATGATATTCCTATTTCGGCAAAACTCTTTTTCAAGCCTTCTACTTCATCTCCTCCCTCCACTTGTTCTGAAGATTTAACTAGATAATGGATAATCTAACTCCTCGATGAAAAAATGGATTCCTTTAAGGATATTCTTATATATACTCTGTTCCAAATGGAAGATTTCATAAAGAACACAAAGGAAACCAACTGTGATGTTGTAAAGATTCATCTGCTATTGAATTCAGTTATCAAGGAAGCAATCAAAGAAATAAGAAATATCATTATCAGTGAAGATAAAGTTATGAAGAAGATTGTGGTCAAGTTTCATGCTTTAACGAAGCCATAGTAAAAACAATCATATATCTTATCCGAGAAAAAATTATGGATTGAAATATTCTCTTGTGTCATTATGTGCTAGTTGTTTTTTTTATATGAATTTTTTTGTGATCAAAACTATGTTTAATTTTGTTTAATGAATGACAATTATGAATTCCTTTCAGTTCACATTTATTTATTTAGCTACATCAAAAGATTTTTCAAATTGGCTAAGACTCACTGATCTATGGCCATTTTTATGATACTAGTTATTGTTTCATTGTAATTGTTTCACTAATAGTTTTGTGGCTTCAACTTTGATCGTTATTTTTTTTATTGATGCCAAAGGAGTAGAGAAGTCTATTTAATTTCAGTCAATTTTAATTATACAAGAGAAAGAATAACAATGATGTGCAGGATATATCATGTCTATTTAGTCGTTTACATCAAGAGAGAAAAAAAGTAGGACATATCATATCTATTTAGTCATTTACACAGGGAGAAAATAAGCAAATGAACTACAAAAAAGTAAAAGGTCTAACATGCAATTAAGTAGGGTATGGGGGGGGGGTAAAAGTAAGATATTCAAAGGGAAGACCTCTTATTATCAAAAGGGAAGTTGACTACTATAATATGTTATCATCAACAAAAGGATGCAGATTGTCAGTGTTGTAATTTTAATGAATGACAAAAACATTTTCAGGAACTAATGAAGATCAAGAAGTTTGAATAAGTCAACTAAATGACACTACATCAATCATAGTTTGACCCGCTTAACAGATCAAAAAATGAAGACAATCAACTAAGATATATTTGACAAATACTTGTTCACTCTGGATCAAGAAATGAAGAACCATGCACTGAAAAGAGTTAATATCATATATTACATAATGTTTCCAGATCTTGAGCTGCAAAATCAGGGCCAAAATAATCAGGCTTTGCTAGTTCTTGAGAGCAAAATATCACTAACGTTGAGTTTCGCAACTTGATTCACTTGATCTTATGATTTTTATTGCCCAAAATCACCGGCAGGCAATAGCTCCAGCTATGCAACTAATTGTTTAGGATGCTGGTACAGCTATTCTTAGAGATTTTTCCATATGGAACCCCTGATTTTCCGTGGTTCTAAGGCGGGAGAGGACCCAAAAGGGTTCATTGAGGAGGTTAAGAGGGTTTGTGACATTATAAGGGTGTAAGAGTCGACAAAGTGGATTTGGGAATGTATCAACTGAAAGATGTGGCTTGAGATTAGGCTGACCAATAGAAGAAGAATAGGTTAGAAGATGCATCTCCTCCTACTTTGACTGAATTTGATAGAGCTTTAATGGATAGGTTATTTACTAGGAGAAAGAGAATTGAGAAGATGAGAGAGTTTCTGAGTCTAGAGCAGGGCTCTATGATGGTTGCTGAATATGGGATGAAGTCCATCCAACTATCTAAGTATACCCCAGACATAATCGCTGACATGTAGAATCATACAGACATGTTCATTTCTCACCTTTCCCTTCACTTGGTAAGAAAATAAAAGGCAACCACTTTGATTACTGGGATGGATATAGTCAGTTAATTGTTCACCTGGAGAAAATAGAAAGGGATAAGACTAAGATGACAGAGAACTTCTATAGCAAGAAGGCGAGGTCTAGTTCAGCAGTATTTAGCAAACCTAAGGGTAGTGGTAACCACAGACAGCAGCAATAGAGTTTTAGGGCTCCAGCTCCTTCATCAGCAAGTGCTCCTACTCTGAGTACCAGACCACCTCAAAATTAGCAGAGTAAGTTAGTGAGGTCAGCTTCGTAGTGTTGAGTAACTGGAGGACGATCTTACACCACATGTGGTAAGATCCATCAGAGAGAGTGCAAATTTGGTATATGAGTCTGTTATGGGTGTGACCAGTTGCGTCACAAACTTTAGAAGTGCCCTTCTAAAGGTTATTTCGAGTGTGGTAAGCCTGAAAATCTTCTTAGAGACTGCCTCACAGCTAGACATGGTGGGAATAAACCTCAGATCACTTCGTCTATAGTAGTACCAACATCCCACCCATCTCAATAGGGTACTTCTCCTAGCGCTAGTGACGGTCAGCGCCAAAATAGGTTATATTCATTGGGCTCCAAAGAGGAGCAGGAGCAACCAAATAATGTTGTCAAAGGTATGCTAAAGGTTTACGATATGGATGTGTATACTTTGCTAGACTCTTGAGCTACTTGTTATTTATATCCCTATTTATTTCTATTCCTAGTGGATTTTGTCTAAAAATTTATTTGAACTATTTTTTGCCTCCACCCAAGTAGGTTATGACATCATTGCTAAAAGAGTCTACCATAAATTCCTAGTATTAGTCTTTGATAGAATCCTTCCTACTGATCTTGTTGAGTTAGACATGTTAGATTTTGATGTTATTATTGGTATGAATTTGCTTCATTCATGATATGCCATGGTAGATTGCAGGAAAATAACTGTTCATTTTAAGTTTCTGATGCACCTGTCTTAGAACGGGAAGGGAATCCTGTTGCCCCTATGGGTAGGTTTATTTCATACTCAAGGATAGAAAAATAATCTCCAAGGGGTGTATCTATAACTTGGTCCAAGTCAAAGATTCTAAGTCCAACATTCTTGATATTTAGTTAGTCCCAGTCGTCAAAGAGTATGAGGATGTCTTTCCTGAGGATTTATCTGAAGTCCCTCTGGACAGGAAGATAGACTTCGGTATAGACCTCTCTCCAAGCAATCAAACATTTCCATTCCACTATATAGAATGTCACTAGCCAAACTTAGAGAGCTCAAGTACCAATTAGTAGATCTTCTGGACAAAGGGTCCATTCACCCTAATGTGTCTCCCTGGGGTGCCCTTTTCTTATTCGTACTTAAGAAAGATGGTTCATTCATAATGTGTATAGACTATCGTCAATTAAATAAATTCATAATCAAGAACAAATAACCTAACCCAAGGATTGATGACTTGTTCGATGAGTTGCAAAATGCCAATCATTTCTCTAATATTTACCTTTGTTCGACTATAATCAACTTAAGGTCATAGAGTCAAACATTCCTAAAATAGCTTTCAAAACCCGTTATGTCCACTTTGAATTCGTGTTCATGTCCTTTGGTTTGACAAATTCTCTCGTGGAATTCATGGTTCTCATGAAAAGGGTGTTTAAGCAATACTTGGACCTGTTCATGATAGTTTTCATTGATGAAATTCTAGTTATTCCAAAAGTAAGGAAGAGCATGAGAATCATTTTAGAATTGTCCTTCAAACCCTTCGATACCATCATCTCTATGCCCTACGTTCTCCAAGTGTGAATTTTGGTTGAAGTCAATGGCATTCCTAGGTCATATCATCTCTAATGAGAGTATTTGTGTAGACTCCCAGAAAATCTAAGTTGTAAAAGTTGGCCCAGATTCACATCTCCATCAGATAGTAGTGTATTATCATAGATTCATCTACGGTTTATCATCTATAACCTCCACTTTGACTAAGCTGACTCAAAAGAAAAGTAATTCTGAATGGTCAGACGAGTGTGAGAAAACTTTTTAAGAGTTGAAACCCAAGCTGACCATAGCCCCAACCTTGACTTTGCTAGAGGGTTCATAAGGTTTTGTAGCATACTGTAATGCCTCTCGTGTTGGTTTGGGATGTGTATTGATGAGACATGGTAAGGTAGTATCTTATGCTTCCTGGCATCTGAAGGTTCATGAGAAAAACTATCCCACTCATGGCCTTGAGTTGGCAACTGTTGTTTTTTCCTTGGAAATCTGGAGACATTATCTATATAGGGTGAATGTTAATGTTTTTACTGATCATAAAAGTTTGCAGTATATATTGAGAAGAAATGTTTGATTCTTCATTGGATGGAATTGTTAAAATATTATTATATGGAAGCCATGTATCATCTGGGAAAGGCCAATATGGTGGCTAATGCCCTTAGTAGGTTGTTTATGGGAAGTGTGGCATATGTTGATAGGGAGAAGAGGGACTTAGCTAGGGAGATGCATAAGCTTGCAGACGTTAGGGTCAGGTTTTTAGATGCTGAGGATAGTGGGATGCTAGTTTTAAATGCATCAGAGGCTTTCCTAGTAGTAAAGGTTTAAAAAAAGTAGGATAGAGACCCTTTCTTGCTTAAGTTGAAGGATAGAGTTGGTAGACATAAAGAACAGGTTTCCTCCAAAGGGGGAGATGATATATTAATATCTAATGGTAGACTATGTGTACCAAATGTTAATGGCTTTAGGGAAAGGATTCCGAATCTCACAACTCTCGATATTCTATTCATCCGGGTGTTACTAAGATGTACAGGGATTTTAAGGAGGTGTATTGTTGGGAAGGTATTGAAGGGGACATACCTAAGCTTGTTGCTATATGTTCGAATTTCTAGCAAGTGAAAGCAAAACCTAAAGCCATCTGGTGAGATGCAGAGGTTCAAATTTCCATCCTGGAAGTGGAAAGTCATAAATATGAATTTCATTACTAGTTTGCTTAGGACAAAGAGGCAACATGATTCTGTTTGGATAATTGTGGAAAGGTTGACCAAGTCAGCCTATTTCCTAACTGTTCACACTACTTTCTAAGTAGAGGATTATAATAGATTGTATTTTTGAGAGATTTTCTGCCTGCATGGTGTACCCTTGTCCATTATTTCAGATAGAAGTACTTAGTTTACTTTGCATTTCTGAAAGTCCTTACAGAAAGAGTTAGGGTCTTAGTTCACCTTAGTACTGCTTTTCATTCGTAGAAAGATGTCCAGGTTGAATAGATCATCCAGACTCTGGAGGATATGGTGAGAGCTTGTGCACTAGATTTCAAAAGTAGTTAGGATGAACACCTGCCTTTAATAGAGTTCGCTTACAACAGTTATCATGCTAGTATCCATATGGCTCCGTTTGAGGACTTTTATGGGAAGTAGGTGTAGATCTCCCATTAGTTGGTTTGAAGTTGGTGACATAGCCTTGCTAGGTCCTAAATCAGTGATTGAGTCTACTAAAATGGTTCAGATCATTCGGGAAAGGTTGAACATTGCCCGTAGTAGACAAAAGTCTTATGCAGATTTGAAGAGGAGGGAGTTAGAGTTTAATATTAGTGATTGGGTATTCTTGAAGGTGTCTACTATAAAGGGAGTCATGGGGTTTGGTACAAAGAAAAAGATCAATCTTTGTTTTATTGGACCATGACAATGTTGGTAATGCTGCTTACAAGTAAGATCTTCTAGTAGAGCTCGCAACAATACATCCAGTTTTCCACATCTCTATGTCGAGAAAGCATTTATTAGATACTTCCTTAATAGTGCCTAATGACAACATTAGTGTTAAAGATAGCTTGACTTATGAGGATAACCCAGTCCAAATCCTAGATAGGTAGGTTCACAAGCATAGAAATAAGGAGATAACATCAGTCAAAGTTCCATGGCGCAATCAGTCAGAGGGAGCCACTTGGGAAGCTAGGGGAAAAATGATGGAGAAATACTCACATTTATTTCTTGTCATTCCCACTCCAGTATGAGGTAATATACTCTCATTCTAGCTTTTCTACCATATGTTTGTTACATATAACATATAACATGTAGTCCATATCATTGCATGATCCCTTATATGAGTACATGTGTATTTATTGATGTATCTATGGTAGTTGGAGTCTATAATAATGATAGGCATATGGTTCAACTGATTTAAGGGTAGAATCAAAGTTATTTAAGTTATTTTGATGTTATAAATAAGTTCCTGAGTCATTATGGAAGTCCATTAGTCATTTTCCCTTTTTACTTGGCTGAAATCTTCATTCAAGGATGAATGAATCCAAGGGAAAGATATTGTAACACCTTGAAAATCATGCTAGGGGTTCATTGGGATAAAAAAGGAGTGCATGTGAAGTTTTTTCAAAACATGGAACAAGCCCAAGTCCCACGGATCGTTCCACGGATCGTGAAGTGAACTGTATAACTAGTCCAGTAAATTTCTTTTTTCTGCTTCAGTTCGATGGACTGTGGAAGGGTTCAATGGTCCGTCGTTTAAGTCGTGGGATAGGACCAAATAATCAAAATTTTCTAATTTTATAATGACACCACAGGCCATTCTACGGACTGTAGATCAAAGGACGGTTTGAGGAATGGACCATCATTTGCTTCCAGTGACTAAAAGTTCTGGGCGCTGGTTTCATGGATCGTGGAACCACCTGTGAAAACTTGCCAGGGCTTAGTTTTCACCCTTTTTTTTCAAGGAGTTTTTGTTCATTCTCCACTCTTTAATAAATAATACTATGTCGTTTTAGGCCCTCAAATTAAAGGTATAAAATCTCAACCTTTATTATTACCCCTCATTCTTTTAGAACTATCAGACAAGAATAAAAAGTTCATCGATCTTCTCCCATCAAGGCAAGAGAACTAGGGTTTCCATAGAAGAAGTCTTCTCCAAACTTCTATAAGTTTCGGATATGTGGGTTCATGAACAAGGGTATTCTTTCACCCTTATTTCACAACCCTAAACCTTTTTATGAAGT
>JBDJHY010213657.1:0-11352 GCA_039654485.1 Withania somnifera | reverse complement strand
CTCTAAATATAGTACTAACTCAGCTGACTAACATGCATGCTTCCATAACTGACCATCACTACCATGAACAATTAAGAAATGCACAAGTAATCACATAGGGCCTCATGCAATGCTACACTAGTCAAACTAACTCTAAATATAGTACTAACTCAGTTGACCAACATGCTTGCTACCATTACTGACCATAACTACCATGAACCATCAATAAATGAACAAGTAATCACATAGGGGATCATGCAATGCTTCATCTATATGCTACATGATCATGAATAGATAAGGGAAAAATCTGGATGGAAAGGCTATTGCCTCAAACTAAAGAGGAACTAGAAGGAAAAAGGTGTGGGTATCTACTCATCATGTTAGCATTTACCTCCCATATACCCGCTCAACTTACTAGTTTCTCTAAAGAAACGTAAATGAAACAATCTCCTTGTTTCTGAACTTTGGAACCTACCTGTCTAAGATCTGAGCGGGAACCTCTTCATAGGTCAACTTGTCCTCAATACTCACACTGTCAACTGGAAAACCTAAGTATGGATTACTTAGGCACTTTTTGAGTAAAAAAACATGGAAAACATTGTGAACTATTTCTAACTATGGTGGAAGACCTAACCTGTAGATATATTTCCTACCCTTCTCAAAATGTGACAAAGTCTAATGAACCTTAGACTCAACTTCCCTTTCTTCCCAAATATCATAATAGGTGATACTTTCAAGATACTTTTTCACTTACCTCAAACTCTAATTCTCTTCTCCTCATGTCTGCATAGGAATTTTATCTGTTCTGATCTGTCTTCAATCTTTCATGACTAATCTAAAATTTCTCCATAGTCTTATGAATGAGCTCTAGCTCAACTATAGCTGCCTCACCCATCTCAAACCAACCAATTAGAGATATATACTTCCTCCCATACAAAGCCTCAAATAGTTCCACATGGGTGCTAGAGTGATATTTGTTGTTGTATGCAAACTCAATCAAATGAAAGTGTTTAATCTAGCCACCCTTAAAGTCAATTGCACACGCCCTTAACGTGTCCTTTAGTGTCTGAGTGTCCCTCTCAACCTGTCCAATTTTTTGCGGATGAAAAGTTATACTCAAGTGAACTTGTGAACCCAAACCTCTCTAAAAGAACCTCCAAAAGTGAGATGTAATTTATGTACCTTAATCTGAGATTATAGTCAAAGGTACCCCATACATACGAACAATCTCCTTTAAGTAGATCCTAATAACTGGTCTGAATAGGTAGGAAGTGAGAAGACATACTCATCTGATATACTAAAAACCATATAGAATCATGTTTCTGGGATAATGCTAAATTAGTGACAAAATCCATATTAATCACCTCCCACTTCCATGTCGGAATCTCAAACTTCTATATCTACTAGCCTCTGTGCTCTACCTTCAATTGCTGATAGTTCGGAAACTTAGCCACAAACTCGGCTATGTCCCTTTTCATACCTTTCCACTAATATACATCCTTCATATACCTATACATCTTAGTGGATCCAGGATGAATAGAATGCCTAGAACCATGAGCCTCTGACAAATTATATCTCTTAGCCCATCAACTATTGGGACACAAAAACGACCCTCAAAGTAGAGAACCCTATTTCCCCTAGTTATAAATGTTGGTCCTTATGCTTCTGGAATATACTATTTACTTTAACCAACACTAAATTACTATCTTGCTTTCTTTTTGCCTCAGCTACAAAAGATGACATATAAGCATTCTGGACAAGCATACTACCATCATCTGTATTTGACAATCTAACCCTAAGATATGCAAGCGTAATGGCCATGGTCATTTATAAGAAATACACAACATGTTGCATTCTAGAGCATTTTAGTAGCTTCCATAAGTCATTTATGACTTGCTGGTACTGGTAGTTTGGTTCCCTGGTGGCTCAATTGAGAAATATCTCAAATTGCCTATTTTAGAGCCTAAAATAAGTACTCACTGACCAAAGTCAACTTTCCTTAAAGACAATCTTGAAATTAAATTTTGACAGTTCGGTTAGCTTTGGAATGCCAAACAAATTCAACTTTAACCTTAAGTTCTTGTTTCGTAGTTTTGTTGCAATTTGTGCTTATTTGTGGATTTTAGTTAAGTTTAAGGACTAATTTTGACCTTGGGTGGTATTTTGGTGTTCGGAGTGTCATATCAAAATTATTACGCTTCCATCAGGTCCAAATGTTGAATTTAGGCTAGTTTGACCCTTGGTACGCTTCCCAAGGTATCCTTGCTCGATTTGGGTTATTATGTGGAAAGTTGAAAATTTACTAGTTTTGGCTAAGTCTTGGTTGGGGGTCATTTTCGCTCACTCAACCTCCGATGTCAATTTCGTTGATTTCGTTGAGTCTAGAATGTGTTTTTTCACATAAAATACATATTTTATTTGTTAAAATGGGACTCAATTTTAATTCCAAAACCCTAATTGAAATTCAAAAAATTGAAATTTTTGCTAGTGTAGCTTTGATCGATTTATCGATCAAAATACCGATTTGTCGGCAGGGGCTGATAAATCAGACTTTCTACTAATAAACCAGCTGGGCTAATAAATTGGACCAAATAACTAATAAATTGCCAGGTGCCGATAAATCAGCCAATTGTCTGATAAATCGATGTCTCTCAGTTGTCATGGGTGTTGATTTATTGACACTTTTGGTCTAATAAATCGATACCTGATGCCTTTTTCTTTAGTTTTTCACTCGTTTTGGGGTTATTATGTCATCAACTTCTCCTTTGTTTTCTCTTCAATTTTGGTGCGATTTGTCTTGGAAACTTCCCCAAACACCGTAGAAAAGTTCCTTAAAGATCTCTTGCGTCATCTTGACCTTCAGTAAGTAATTTCATCCATTGAATTTCATGAAAATTAGAGTTTTCCTCCATTATGTCGTTGTCTTAGTTTCTTGATTTCATCAATTATATCAAAGGTTGTTGAGTAAATTCTTGCTCTTTATGGCTATTATACATCATAGTAACATCTTTTTTTTTTCAAATTTAACTTACAATTCCGTAAAGATCAAATCTTTTCCCCTTTAATACTCAATCTTCTCCAGGCTATTCAAGGGTCTTTCCTTAATCGAATTGTGCTCAACTTTGGAGCACAGGTTCCTAGTTACATTGGGAATAATTTATATTCAGTTCTAACAAGAAGACCCCGCAGGCTATTTTATTAGTGTTTTAGGTCCAGTACAAAACTTAGCATAATTTATACCATTAGTATTGACATATGGAATGCCTTTATGCAAGTTTCAGAGAAATTGGAGTTCATTTGATATCAGTCAGAGTAGCATTTGCAAGTTGCAACACTTTATCGTTGGGAGACAAGTAGGCTCCATGGGGCTATCTCTTGATTTATAACTTTAATAATTATACTAAATAGGATCCGTAGGTTGGTATTTAGGTGGTTATAATAACTTGTATCGTCTATTCGTCTGTTTCCCTATTTGATACCTATTTCGGCATTCGAAAATATATGGTGACGATGACTTAGGATTTTTCCAGTGATACGTATTCAGGCATATATGGTTGTTATTCATGTATAAGTACTTACTGATATGCTATGCATGAATTATACGTGAAGTTGGGCCTTTGGGGCCATTGAGAGTGCATTGGGGCTAGGCTAGTATCACCATATGATTATTGAGCCGAAGAGGCTAGAGACTGATTTTAGTAATAATTACGAATAATGATATAAATTAAAAAATTGGAATATTCAAATAATAATATAATTAAATGACCTTTTAACTATTTTAGACTCGGAGTTGTATCGAGCATCCGGTAATACTATTTCTACTTGGTTTAGCCCAGGCTTTATACCCTATCATCGGGAAATATCATTTGATTAATTAATATTGGGACTTAAGACCGACTCCATTCGACAGTAAGTACATCCACTGACAGTTAAGTCCATGGTCGTGCGATAGCGAGTACAACTTTTTGACACTTATCACACTTATTTATTGTGGAGACTTTGATGATAGCTGTTCCATTAAGTATATTTGTGATATATTTACATTGAGGAGTTGAATGCCATGACTTGCCGAGTACAGCTTGATGATATTATTGATGTGAGGTGTTAGATTCCTGACTGTGATACCCTTGTGGATCTTTTATTTGGGATGTGAGATTATAATGACAATAGAGATTGTACATAGTGGCACACCTCCATGGACCTTGCCTCGGGGCTGAGGTGATACAGAGGGAGGGGTGGTGGTGTAGGAAACAATAGAGATATACTGGGAACATTTAGGGTAGCCTTCCATGGATGCTGATTTATCAACACTTTAGGTCCAATAAATTGATACTTAGTGCCTTTTTCTTTAGTTTTTTACTCGTTTTGGGGGTTATTATGTCATCAACTTCTCCTTTGTTTTCTCCTCAATTTTGGTGCGATTTGTCTTGGAAACTTTCCCAAACTCCGTAGAAAAGTTCCTTAAATATCTCTTACGTTATCTTGACCTTCAGTAAGTAATTTCATCAGTTGAATTTCATGAAAATTAGAGTTTTCCTCCATTATGTCCTTGTCTTAGTTTCTTGATGTCATCAATTATATCAAAGGTTGTTGAGTAAATTCTTGCTCTTTAGGGCTATTATACATCATAGTAACATTTTTTTTCCAAATTTAACTTACAACTCCATAAAGATCAAATCTTTTGCCCCTTTAATACTCAATTCTCCGGGCTGTTCAAGGGTCTTTCCTTAAATTGAATTGTGCTCAACTTTGGAGCACAGGTTCCTAGTAACATTGGGAACAGTTTATATTCAATTCCAACAAGCAGACCTCACAGGCCATTTAATTTGTGATTTTAAGTCCAGTACAGAACTTAGCATAATTTAAACCATTAGTATTGATATATGGAATGCTTTTACGCATGTTTCAGAGAAATTGGAGTTCATTTGATATCAGTCAGAGTAACATTTGCAAGTTGCAACACTTTATCGTTGGACGACAAGTAGGCTCCATGGGGATATCTCTTGATTTATAGCTTTAATAATTATACTAAATAGGATTCATAGGTTGGTATTTAGGTGGTTATAATAACCTTGTATCATCTATTCGTCCCCTATTTGATATCTATTTTGGCATCCGAAAATATATGGTGCCGATGACTTAGGATTTTTCCAGTGATACATATTCAGGCATATATGGTTGTTATTCATGTATAAGTACTTGCTGATATGCTATGCATGAATTATATGAGAAATTGGGCCTTTGGGGCCATTGAGAGTGCATTGATGGTAAGCCAGTATCACCATATGATTATTGAGCCGAGGAGGCTAGAGACTGATTTTAGTAATAATGACGGATAATGATATAAATTAAAAAATTAGAATATTCAAATAATAATATAATTAAATGACCTTTTAACTATTTTAGACTCGGCATTGTATCGAGCACCCAGTAATACTATTTCTACTGGGTTTAGCCCAGGCTTTATACCCTATCATCGGGAAATATCATTTGATTAATTAATGTTGGGACTTAAGACTGAATCCATTCGACAGTAAGTACATCCACTGACACTTAAGTCCATGGTCGTACGATAGAGAGTACAACTTTTTGACACTTATCACACTTATTTATTGTGGAGACTTTGATGATAGCTGTTCCATTAAGGATATTTGTGTATAATTACATTAAGGAGTTGAATGCCATAGCTTGCCGAGTATGGCTTGATGATATTATTGATGTGAGACATTAGATGCCTGACTGTGATACCCTTGAGGATCTTTGATTTGGGATGTGAAATTATGATGACAATAGAGATTGTACATAGTGGCACACCTCCATGGACCTTACCTCAGGGCTGAGGTGATACAGAGGGAGGGGTGGTGGTGTAGGAAAGAATAGAGATATACTGGGAACATTTAGGGTAGCCTTCCATGGATTCTACCTGTTGGACCCATGGGTACTGGAGGAGAAACATACCCAGGATTGGTTACTTCATGGTATGTATTTGCTTTTCTGCACTTGTTTTCTTCAGGACCCTTATTGATTCAAAAACTTAGGGTGAGCTTGGCGTCCAACTTTTCCTGCTTCTCTTTAACATTGATTTTTTGATTTCCATGTATTTTTGGAGATACATTTTTATTAGACATTTGATTCCTTGTTCTGTACTTAGAGGTTTTGTATTACATTGATATTGTATTTTGGGCATTGTTGATTATTTGTACTTCAACTCCATTACATATTATCTATTATACTTGTGCTTTCCGCTTTTGAAGTAGCAGTCCCCTTCTTTAGAGTCGGACTACAGAGTTGGTTCTCCTACTTGTGGTATAGTAGGTTTCCATCATGATCCTAAAAATTAGGTCATGAAAAATTGGTATCAGATCCCTAGTTTCATTGGTGTTGGTATACAAAACCAATGTCTAGTAGAGTCCTGCGGATCCGCGCGGAGACATCCGTTGCTTATCTTTTGGAGGCTATAGTGATATTTAGGAAGATAATTCTTTTTTTTGAAACTATATCATGCTATATCTTTGATGATTTCTTGAAAATTCTTACTCATTTTCATCACTCTTTTGGAGATACCCTGATACACGTTCATCAACAACAAGGAAGACATCTAGAGCACCTGTGAAAGTACCTACTCCTGCTACTACTTCTGAGGTTCTAATAGTGCCTACAACACTGTTGTAGCACTAGCTGCAATGCCTATTGAAGCACCTATTCCAGTGCATGTTGTAGCACCTTCTCCGGACATTTGTAACAAATTGTGGCATTTACTTAGGCCTATGTTGGTCCCCCTACCGATGGGAAATAGATGGTAGTTCTAGCACCACAACCTACATCTACAGTCCCTATAGTGCAGTCAGTTCTATCTTTTGCTCCAGCAGAAATCTCTACACCTACTCAGGTCCTCCCAGTACCCGTTATTGCTCCTGTAGTTGACCAGCATACAACTATGATAGATTCAGAGGAGAAGTTCCTAATTAGATTTCTAAGGTTGGATCCCTTTCGATTTAATGGAGTCCCAGGAAAAGATGCACATGAGTTTATTGTTGAGTGTGAAGAGAGGTTGACAAACATGGGGTGTTGAATAGCCATGGTGTAGCTTTTACCATCTATCAGATGCGTGGTGCAGCTATGCAATGGTGGAGAGCTTTTATGGTTTATAGACCACTTGTTTCACCCTAGTCAACTTGGGATGAGTTCTATAAGGTCTTTATCAGGACATTTATATTGAGACCAACTGAGAGTGACTGATAGAAGAGTTTAAGAAGCTTGAGTAGGGGACAATTATGGTGGTGAAGTATGAGGCTCGATTCCACCAGTTATTAGTTTATGGTGTGGAGTTTATGCCTATTGAGGTGTAAAGAGTTTGCATATAGGTTTAGAGATAGACTCCGCAAGGTTTTAGCATTGCTAGTAGCTGATAGCCGTCTATTTCAAGCGGTGGTAGATCATTCTAACTCTATGGAGTCCCTCTATCGTGAGTTGCGTCAGCATAACGAGAAGAGGCAGAGACATCAAAGAGGTTAAAATGGTCCCGTTCTAGGGGCCGTGGTCATTCTTACCGTGTACAGGGCTATTTCGGCTAGCCGGTGTAGGCATCATTGTAGGTTTTATCTCCTTCTCCAGTACAGTATTTGTAATGATGTGGATCTTTGTAGCAGGGTAGTCAGATGGGTTCTGTTCTTGGTAGAATGGGCCATCCGGGCCATGTTTTGAGTGTGGTCTTGTGGGCTATTATGCCTAAGCTTGTCCTCAGAGGGGAACTTTTAAGCTTGCTTCTTAGTCTGCACAACCTTTGAGACCAATGCCTCTGTTGGATAGAGGTGGGGCATAGGGTGATTATCATGGTGGTGGCCAGTATGGTAGAGGCGGTGGTCGCGGTAATGGTCGTCATAGAGATGATTGCCAGTTATATGCTATTACTGCTAGACCTAAAGTTATGGCCTCAGTTGCTATTATTACATGTTTGATTTCTGTGTGGTCTATACCTGTGCCAGTATTATTTGATCCTGGATCTACTTTCTCTTATGTGTCATCCTATTTTGCACCCAGTTTGGGGTTTCCTAGTGATTTGTTATCTATTTCTATGCATGTTGCTACTCCTGTTGAGGATTCTTTAGTAGTGGAAAGGGTGATCTGGTTGTGTATGATTTTTGTTAGTGGACTAGAAACATGGACTGACTTAATGCTTTTATACATGGTTGACTTTGATGTTATATTGGGCATGGATTGGTTGTCCCCTCACCATGCGGTTTTGTATTGTTATGCCAAGACCATTTCCTTAGCAGTACCTGGTTCATTTGTAGTTGTGTGGCAGGGTTCTAGTAACTATGTACCAACATGGTTTATTTCTGGCCTTCAGGCTTGGAGGTCAGTAGGGAGAGGGTGTTTGATTTAATTCTATGGCCAGTCTAAATTCACTTACTCCATCTACCTCTTTTTCTTCAACTCAAATTTCCTTTAGTCCTCCTCAAAATAAAAAAGTACTGATCTTCTTTACTATGTTGATTATCATAGTGAAGACAGTAAAAATTTGATTACTGAACTTTCTTTACTAAATCCCTATAAAACCTTCATGAAGAAGCATAACCTGGTCTCACGAGTTGTAAAAGAGGTTTTCTCTCTCGACAAGGCTATAGAGGGCAAAGAACTTGTGTTAGCATCTCAGCTAGAGCAAGTTCCTATCCTTTCTACTGAGGCAGAACAAGTCATTCCTGCAAAACTAAGTGACTCATTGCTAGACCAGTGGAGATTTAATGGATATACTCATCTCCACTTCGAAGCAGTAAGGATGGCCTTAACTTTACATAGCAGGAAAGGTCTACCTGTAGTTGCAAGATTAGAACTTCTGGACACGAGGTTCAAACAATATGCTCATGCTTGTATTGTAACTATCAAAATGACACTTAATGCTGGGATAGTTTTTGCTATGCTTTTCCCAAATTTCAATATGATGCTTGATGATCCGCTCATCTACAACAATCTAAAAGTTCAGCTTTAGATTGTTGGAGCACCACAGATAGCTGGAACCTATATTTCCACCCTTTACTACCAAATGGCATGTAGAATGCAAAACCATTCATTTGATCTCAGTCTCCCACAAGATATAAATAAGGCTCTATTCCTTGAGATAGATGCTCAGTCCAGCTCATCCTGCATCCATGTTCCAAAGAAGATTCCAAAGGATGAACTCATCAAACTTCTTCCAGAATCATGGGTGACTCACTATGAGAAAATACAAAGGGATAATAAACCAATCCATTCTCAAAGGTTGTTTTTTTCAGAAAGAAGGACGGTCCTGTTGAAATTGTGTTTAAAGGAGATGACTCTTCATCATTATCCAACATAACTTCTATTTTCTCCTTAGAAATAAACATGATTGAGGAATCTCTCCCAAATGTCCCAATTAATTCATTCAGTTCTAAAGGCAAGCTTGTCTATGAATACAATCAAGAAAGATACATATTTTGGTATGTATGCAACTGTAAAGATTTCCTCACAGATAAATGGGATAATGAGAGTTCCAATGAAAAAAGGGAAGAAAAATAAGAAATCAGCACAAAAGGTTCTAAAGGAACTCTATGAACAAGGAGATCCAGAAGCTGGATTTCTTGGAGAACCATCAAGCAAGTATGACTATTACGTCCTTTAATCTAAAGGACCAGAGGAGTGTAACATAATGCAACAAACTAATAATTTTCCTCAGCCTGAATTTGACCAAGAAATAACATCCCAAGCCTAGAAAATCAAGAATCCAACAACAAAAAATCCAGATGGATCCAACAAGCAGCTGAATGCAATAGAAGCTACTTTGAATTGGCAGTTTAAAAATGTTGTAGCACAGAATAGGGTCTTAAAGAAAATCATGACGGCACAACAAACTATGACAAAGAAAATTGATTAAGGATTTTCTTCTGTTTCCCACATAGTAAGGCAACTTTAAGGAAGAAATGATGATCTACATCACTAACTGATGCAGATGGTTACTACTGGAGAAGTTACCTTTAATTCTCTTAGTCCAAAAGGAAGCAGAACTGAAAAATCTAAAAAATCAGGTCCATTCCCTCCAAACCCATAAGCAATACTCTGGGTATCATGAGGCTCCTACATTCTCTTCATATCTATCACCTTTGACAAACTACCCCTGGCCTTTATCCCCTTTTTCATCATTTGATCACAACCCTTTCAACAGTACTGCATTTTTTCCAATAAAGCCTTATCAAATCCCACATTCTTTAAAAACAAAATTGGATAAGTCCCTAGTAAAAGATTCTTAGTTAAAAGACTCTACTACTAAAAAAATCATCCCTGTCAACTTTATAATTAATGGTTGAAAACCCAATATCAACTATTTTAACCAAGATGGAAAATCTTCCCGTGCCCTATGAGAAGTCAGTAGCGGTTAACCAGCCAAAATCCTCAAAAAAGGTGACATCCTTATTGAAGCTATGTGAAGAGGATTTTGAAACCGAAAGTCTATCCCTTGATGTCCTCATGGCAGATCCTCCTATAGATAAACCCAGGGTTGAAGATGATGATATTCCTTAATGATCCGGCAAAAGGATTCTCATTTGATAATATTTCTCCTTCTAACTGGAGAGACAAAATCTATGCTATGTATGCCTGGTGTATAACTGAAATGCTTCAACCTAATGCAACTATGACTTCAGTAGCAGATAAGTTTGTGTTCATGTTTCATGGAAGGCTACGCCAATGGTGGATTTCTCTTGGAGGATACAGAAGATGACAATTAAACAAAGTCCAAATGTTGACACTCTCATCATGTATGTCCACATTGAATTCCTTGGTGCTTGGGATCATTTCACAACTTAAGCTCGTGAAGAATATCTCAGTATGAGATGCTTCTCATATAAAAAAAAGATCTGGAAACTCATTATGAAAGGATGTCTAAAAGATTTTACACCATCAATGGCATTGATGATGTTAATCTCAAACATACATTCTTAAATTCTTTTCATAACCTGTTAGAAAAGAAACATCCAGACTTTGTAGCTCAAGAATCTTTTGATTAATAGCACTTCTTTGGGAGAATTATACCAGAATGTGTTAGTAGCCTTGTAACCTGATGCAGATCGTAAAAGGAGTTATATGAAGTACGAGGGAGAAAGAAATAAGAGAAAAAGTGAAAAAACTTACAATTAACCCAAGGCTTATGAACAACAAGGGACTGGGTACCCCCATCTTTCAATTGAACCTATGGATTGATGATAAATCCCAACAACAATCTAAGGAAACCACAATGAGTCACAAATGGAAAATCCTTCGATTGTTGTGAAAAGAAGTTACAGTTGCAACTAAGAGAATCCACCCTCAATTGCGTACTAAAGCTATGCTAAATTACGTCTAGGCTAAACTAAGCTATAA
>JBDJHY010213647.1:0-11352 GCA_039654485.1 Withania somnifera | reverse complement strand
GAATTTGTGCCTGTTACTCCTGTTCATTCCACTATTATTCTCATTTGAGGTTACCGGTATACCGACCATATTCGATTTCTTGTCTTCTTTGACTCCTTATAATTACTAATCTATAGTTCACATATGTTGATGTAAGGATACCAGGTACGTTCCTTCCTATTACCTGTGATACTAATTATGTGATTGGCTAGCGCTGAATTACTCTGATTCGGTATAGGTGGTCCTGTTATATGGTTAGCTAGCAGTATCTATTTAGGTGGCATTGATTCGTATTGAACTGCTAGTTTCCTGATATGTCCTATTTTCTTCCTTGACTACATTCCTTGTTATTCCGATATTTTCTGTTGTCAGTTTTTTTGTGTTCTTAGTGACCCTCGAAACCTAGTGAGTACAGGTTTTTTCGGCAGCTTGTACTCATACTACACTTGCACTTGTGCAGATCCGAGTACAGGTCGTCGTTCGCAATTCAGCTTGCTGATCATTCGTTCCTCCTTAGTTTAGAGGTTTAGGGTGAGCTTGGCATGAAGCTTGATCCTGTTTCTCTTCAGCTTTATATTTTGATTATCTCCATTGTATTTTGGAGATATTTAGTTATTGTATATTTTCTACCATTGTTGTTCTATACTAGTGGTTCATTTGACATTGACATCGGGTCTTGGGAGTATTATGCAATTCCTTGTTTCTTTACTATTTCTTTTCATATTCATCTACATGAATTGTAGTAGTCCTCCTATTCGGCTACGAACTACGGGGTTTGGTTCTCTGACTGGTGGTATAGTAGGTGTCATCATGATCCGAGAAATCAGGTCATGATAATTTGGTATCAGAGCCTAGGTTTGTCGATGTCAATGTTCAGAACCAATATCTAGTAGAGTCTTGCAGATCAGCCCGAAGAAGTTCGTGGCTTATCTTCGGGAGGCTATAGTGATATTTAGGTTGTTGTTGAAGAAAATGAAAAATTCTTTTTTGTTATTAAAAAAGTACTCAGATAGACTTATTGCTACTTTAGAAGGGGGACAGAGGACTATGAAGAAACTGTAAGGTTATCCCTTGTGAGAATGTTTCAACTCAACATAATTTGTTATTGATCAACTTAGAGATTAGGATGAAGATGGTTATAGAGAACCGGTCGAGGATTAGGTAGGGTAGCTTGACTTTAGCTAGTGTTGTAAAGATAGGGGAGAAGTTATTGGATAATGGAATATTAGAAGAGTAGGTGGAATACTAAAAGTATGTGGGATAATACAACAAAGTGTATTAGGGAGACATCGAGTATGGTGTTAGGTATAATTAAAGGCCATTCTGGAAAACCTAGGGGGGATTAGTAATAGAATAGGGAAGTTAAAGGAAAGGTGAAGGGAAAGAAATAGTTTTTAACAAAGTTGGAAGATAGCACGATCGAGAAGGAGAAGGGAATGAGTAAGGCAGAGTATAGGTTGGAGAGGAGAGAGTCTAAGTTGACGATTAAGACTGCTAAAATAGTAGCTTTAGAGAGATTTGTATGTTGAGTTAGAGGATAAAGGTGGGGATAAAAGGTTATATAGGCTAGCGAAAGTTAGGGAGACGAAGGCCCGTGACATAGACCAAGTGAGGTACATCAAGGATAAGGATGGTAAGGTTCTGATAGAGGATATACCTATTCAGAGGAGGTGGCAGTCTTATTTTCATAGACTTTTGAATGATCCAGGGGACAAGGACATTATGTTGGAGGATTTAGAGCATAAAGGGATGAGTATGGATTGTGGGTTTTGTAGGTGCAATAATATGGAGGAACTGAAGGGTATTAATCATAAAATATGTAGGGGTAGAGAAATTGGACCAGATATCTCTTGGTGGATTTTCGAAAGAGCTTAGGTAGGTTAAGCATGGCATGGCACACTCAGTTGTTCAATGATGTTTTTAGGACGAAAAATATGCCTGAAGCTTGGAGGTGGAGTATGATGGTTCCATTGTATAAGAATAAAGGTCACATTCAAGATTGCAACATTGTTAATCCACATTATATAGATTTGGTAAAGGGTGGTGGAGTTAAGGTTGAGCAGTATCTTGCTTATTTCTGAGAATCAGTTTGGCTTTATGCTAGGTCGCTCAACTAGAGACGTTATCCATCTTGTGAGAAGACTTGTGGAGATATATAGAGAGGATAAGAAGGACTTTTACATGATGTTCGCTAATCTAGAGAAGGCTTATGATAAAGTTCTTAGGGAGGTTTTGAGGAGGTTCTTGGAAGATAGAGGTGTCAGTTTGGCTTACATTAGAGCGATAAAGATATATGTGACGGAGCCAAGCCTTGTGTATGTATAGCGGGAGAAGATTCTGAGGCCTTTTTTATTTTAATAGGGTTGCACCCGGGCTTGACTCTTAGCCCATTATTATTTGCCTTGATGATGGACTTTTGATACAGAAAATCCAGGGTGAGGCGTCTTGGTTTTTGTTAATTTCATATGATATGATTCGAATCAATGTGACTCGCGGAGGTATTAATACTAAGTTTGAGGTTTGGAGATAGACCCTAGAGGTTAAAGGATTTTGATTGAGCAGGACCAAGATGGAGTATTTGGAGCATAAGTTTAGCGAGGAGCTGCCTGAGGGTGAGGTGGTAGTGAAGCTTGAGAGCCATGTCATTCAGAAGAAAACAAGGAAATATAGAGACAGATGAGGATGTCACGCACAGCATTAGTGTAGGGTAGATGAAGTAGAGGCCCGTTTTGGGGTCTTATATGATAAGAGGATGCCCTCTAAACTTAAATGTAAGTTATAGAGGATGTGGGCTAGAACTGCTATGTTCTACGGGGCAGAGTGTTGGCCTATGAAGAACTCTCACATCCAAAAGATGAAAGTGATAGAGATAAGAATGCTACAATGGATATGTGGAGTCACTATGAGCTATAGGATTAGGAATTGAGGTTATTCATGACAAGATGTGGTTGATTTAGGTGGAAGATAAGATGCAAGAAGTAAGGTTGAGATGGTTCGATCACGTGATGAGGAGGGACTCGGATATTCCAGTGCACAGGTATGAAAGGTTGTCACTAGGTAGTTTCAAGCGAGGTAAAGGTAGACTGGAGAAGTATTGGAAAGAGGTGATTAGACATGACATTAAACTGTGACAGCTTACCAAGGACATAACACAGGATAGGAAGTTGTAGAAGACACGAATCAGGATTATAGGTTAGGAGGTAGGAGTGAGTTCTTGCTAGTAGAGTGTGTTCTTGGTTTTGTTTCTCATGCTAATAGTATGGTAGAGACTTTCTTGTAGTGTCCTGCCCTTGGAATTGAATTGAGGGTTGTTGTTTAGATTGATTATTGTGTTATTTATGTGGTAGCACTATTTTTGTTATTTGTTGTCATTTCTAATACTTTATGTTGTTTATTGTTGTAATAGACTGTGGTTTTTTCGTGAGCTGAGGGTATTTTGGAAACGGCCTCTCTACCTCACCTCTGAGGTATTGTTATGGACACGTACACTTTACCCTCCAAATTTCATTTGGTGGAAATTTACTAGATATGTTGTTGTTGTTGTATTAAAAAATATATGAGACTTTTATTTTGATTAGTCAAAACGATTCAAGGTCATCATTTAGTGTTTGACTTTGTCTATTTAAATTAAAGAATAACTATTGGCCAAAATAAAACCTAGTCAAAAACCAAAAAAGTCGTGTTTGGTAAAAGTTTTTTTTTTTACTTTTATTCTAATATTTGATAAGTAAGTAAAAAAGTTAATATTATAATCTCATTTATATGTAATCTAGAAACACATTAGGAGGATGGAATGAGCAGCAAGTGGGTGGAGGAGGATAGAATGGTCAAAAGATGGAGTTTAGGTACTGTTTTCACTAGTATTATTAGAAAAGTCATTTTTCTAGCTTGTTTTTCAAAAAATAAAAATATTTTTCATAATACTTTGACTCTCAAACATGAAAAATTTAAAAATATTTTCAACCGTACAAAATGCACCTAAAGACTCAAAGTTTATCTTCTGTTTCTCCCATATTCCTTGGGAAAAAATCCTTCTCATTCTCATACCCCTCCAGCCTCTCTAAGGATTGTTATTGCAACATGTGATAATCAATGTCAAAAACTTGTTATCGTGCCTTATCGTGCTCTAAAAGTATAAACATCCTTGACAAAAATTCTAATTTTGCCACTGCAACCCATCCTACCCCACTAACAAGTACCTCGACCCACCACACCCTTAACCCCCACCCAATCACCACCCACCATAATACCCTGACCTAACACCAACCCCCACTACCCCGACCTCTTCTCTCCCTCCATTACAATATGTATCACTTTAATTTTTAGCATTCTCATTGTCTCATATAAAATATATGTATAATAATATTAACATAATATTTTTTACTTACATATCAAACACAAAAAAAAATTATTTATAAATATCATTTAGAAATATATATATTTTTCATATTGAATACATTCTAAAATATCACTTATCTAGTAACGGATGAGCACTTCTTGGCCACCAAAATGGCGAAAAACAAAATGTATTACTCAAATTGATATATCCAAAGTAAGGTCATATCAGTTGGTTTAAAAAATCAAGACTTTCCTTTTTCCTCATGAATCTATTAAATCAAGACTCATGAATGCATGTATCAATGAAATATGTTTGACCATCCAAGACCTACTCCGTCTTACGTAATCCTTGTACAAGATGGACCCATTTGATTACCTGCAACCTTTTTTCCCAACGCATAATCTTCAACAGTATCCAGATTTTTTAACATTTATTAATTAAAGTAGATTATTGCAATCTTGCAATGGTCTGTTTGACTTCATTTCCTTTGTCAATTGCTCAATATATTATTCCCAATGCATATTTCTTGGAAATTTAAACCTTTCTTGATTAATCCCAATTCAGCTTCTTCGTCAATGGATGAGACCCTCATAGTCCATGTAGAAGAATCAGAAGCCCAAGAGTAGGAACAAACTCCTCGGCTCAAATCTGGACAGACCCAAAACCATGAAATACCAGAAAATGGCCTTGATCAGGATCGCGATGATACCGATTTAGATAAAACCCTTCAGAATTTAAAATTATTTCTCACTTTGTTGGGTTTCAATCAGTCTTCAGTTTTAAGCTTTCTTGTGTCATGGGTTTTCTTTTTGCTAGGAAGGATTCTGCTTCTTATGGTTATGCTGGAGCTCTCTAATTATCCTGGATGTGAAAGTGGTCAAATCAAGAGCTTTGAGCTTGATATTTTGGCTTCTCAGGCTCTTCTAGCTGCTGCATCTTTGCTTTGCCTTTCACATAACCTTCGTAATTATGGAATCCGCAAGTTCCTCTTTATGGATCGTTATAGCGGCCATATCAAGCGCTTCTGTCACCAATATCATAAGAAAATCTCTGTGGGCGCTTCTATCACTTATATACTGTTGGTAAAATATTATAATACAACTAAGTAAAAATGCGAAAATACTAATCTTCAAGATGAGGCGTGAATATCTTGTCTTTTTTAAGAGATTCAAGCACACTGCAATATATACAATAGTATGCTATTCATACTATAGACCCCTTTCCACCAGATTATTTTACTGATTTCAATTCATTCAAAAATAGCAAAGTAATGTAGCTGATAGGGCTTCAAAAGCTTTTCTGTCTTACCTTCTTCCGGTGGTTTCCGAAGTTGGTTATGTAGGCAACACATTTTTGTAGGTGGGCTCCATCCCTATAAAAGACAAATAACCCACTTTTAGTATGTCTCTGATGCCATATTTCCTTGGTATATTTGATGTCACTTTGCATATGCTTGTTTGTGTTGATTATTTGGACCTAGTTTTGGTATGTTGCCCGGGAGCATCAGTATACAAATTAAGTTTGGAATTTGTCGCCTTTAGAGATTATTGGTGTTCCTTCGTGATGACTTTCACTCCAGACATCACTAGAAAAAATAAAGGAATCTGAATGTTGAGAAGCAGTAGTGATGGAAAAGATGTTTGAAATATATGTTGAGATCTGCAAGCTGAAATGTTTTGTGACTCATTCCTAGGCACGATGAGGAACATGGAGGATTTAATGCTTAAAGGAGTGAACTAACCCACATGATATTGATGGTTTGGTTACCACATCCTCTATCTGCATGTGAATAATCGTAAAATGTAGAGAAACAAATCTTTCCGGACTTCAAACAAATATCAAACTTAGGTATTGTGATAAGAGACATGTTCTCTTAGCTTTCCTGTAGCAGTTTCATCCATGCTTTCTTTTCATTATGCAAGTTGATTGGCTACCTGAACTGTAACAGTTACTTTACTTAATAAAAGAAATTGGCAAGACCTGGATGATCATATTTCCATATGTCTGGTCTGGTTATGAAGTCAAACTAGATTACCATAACAAAAAGTAAGTAAATATAATCAGTTTCAAAAAAAAAGGAAGTTAATAAATAAAAGTGAAGTCAAATTGCACCCAAGGGTTTGGCCTAGTGGTTAATGAAGTGGGTTGAGAACCCAGGTCTCAGGTTCAAGTCCTAGCAAAGAAAACACTAGATGATTCTTCTAATCTATTTTAGCCTTGGTGGACAGAGTTACTTCATATCTGATGTTGGTGGGAGGTGCAGGTATATTTATTCCCACGTCTTATTTAAGACTATAACATTCGCTTTGCAGTTCTATTCACTTACTATTATTGTAGGTGCTGCCATGCTTCCTTTTGAAGACTGCTCGTGAAATAATTGGAATTTTAGATGTGCAGCATGAGTCATGGTGGCAGTCAGCTGTTTTTTCATTAGCTTTTATTTCATCATGGACATATCACTATAATTTTCTTGTCGGCTTGTGTCTTGTTCCACTTGGTCTGCAGCTTACAGATTATACACTTTGATGACTATGTAAAGTTCTTGGAAAGTGAGCCTGATTGTTTTGTTTTGGTACAATAGAATGTTCGTTTATGTTATTATCTCTCCAAAATTAGCCATAGATTTCGAATCTATCTACTGCTGGAGTTCTTAATTGTCTTCGTGAGCCATTTTATGACTCTCTTCCAGCAACTGGTTGTACTAGCTTGAATACTTACATCAGTGGTGGTGATTTTGTAGTAAGTTCTGACTGTCCTTTCTTTTAATAGACAAATGTTATCTGGTTGTAGTTTTCAATTGATCCAAAACTCAATTGTTTTCCATGTATCGTGTTCATCACATTGATTAATGTAGTTAACTCTCAATCTTTTCATACTAGTTTACAATTCTGGGGAAATAACTCTTTCATGAAATCTTGTCATGACTGTGAGGTAATAGACCTTTCTCGCATGTCCAATGTACTTCTTTTATATGCATTTTCATGAACTTCATTAGTTATCATGATTCCCTTTTTGTTCGAAGTGAGGCATTTTCTAAAGCTCTACTTTCAAGGCTAATTTTTCATCGTTCTTCCCTCGTATGGTCTTCAAGTCTCTTCGATTGTTCAGGTTGTAGGAGTGATCCTTTGTTGGTGCTGGAGGTGACTTTGACATTTATCTAGACCTTTTGTACGAGTATGCAGTACAAATTGTAATCCTTGCATCACTAGTAATAGGAATTAGAACCTCCACTTCTTAGGACCCTCTACATCACGAGTCCTCCCACGACTCGTGAAACTGACTTCATAAATCTTTTTGATCCTTTGAATGAAACTCCTGGTCTGATTTCTAAGTTAAGCTTGGTTTAGTCTTGGGGCATGTATGGGGTGTTGTAAAATTTAGCTACTAAATAAAAGTAGAGGGGTATTTTGACCTTCTTTTGCTAATAATGGAAACTATTCCTACTATGAAAAGGGCATTTGCCACAAAAATAGAAATAGGGGCATTTTTATCCAAATTATTAACTGTGTAGGGGCAGTTTTGAACTAAATTATTAAGCACAAGGATATTTTTGGACCCAACTAAAAACTAAGAATATTTTTTTCCATTTCACATAGTTAAGGATGTTTGACCCTTTTTGATTAAATTACTATCAAAAAATTTCTTTCTCCTAAAAGCTTGTATTTTATTAATTTTTATTGTGTTCAAACTCATAACATCAAAATTGAATGTAAAAGATGTTTTCCATATGAATAACACCTCTTCTCAACTACTACTAGTAAAAGGTGTTTAAGATGCTTCGTTTAGCACTCATTGTCATCTTTTGGAAAGGAAAAATGAAACGTAAAAAGGACACAAAATATTTTTGAGATGATGTATTTAAAATTATTTCTGAAATAAAATTAAATATTGTCAAAACAAAGAAAAACACAAAAAGAATACTATTTCATCAGTTCCTAAATAAGTAAATTTTTACATTAGTCACACGTTTAAGAAATTACTCGTTTTTATTAGATTATACTTAATAAATATATTGAAAAATATGTAACTCTTTAATAATTTTTATTTATGAAAAATTCTCGTTGTTAAAAGAAGGGTAAGATTGAAATAATAGTATTAATGTCTTTTTGTGATTGCTAAACAAGACTTAGAGTTGATCATTAAAGGAATAAAGAAAAGTGATACCGATAAAGCTCTTCTTTGTCAACAAAAACAAGTGGCATTATCTTTTGCCACTCTCACAATGACCCACCCCACCACCCTCATTCAAACCCCATCCTAACCAACCCCTACCCATTAAGGGAGTAGTGTCATGACCCAAATCTCGAGTCATGATGGAGTCTACAACCCCCCGATTGACAAGCCTATCCCTACAACCCACGAGCTACTCGTAACACGCCATAAACACTCACGATAAAAAAATAAAGCAATAACATAGCCAATAATATGTAATAGTGAAAGAAGGAATAAGATATATACAACTCAAATCTCCAAACCTAGTGCCAATGACACATGGACCTACTAACAGAGTAACCAAGAGATAAATATATACAAAGCCCCTAAGAAATAATACAACACAGGGCCAGCTATGAATAAAAACAAAGCAACCTAAACAGCACAGAAATCAAGATCAACTTGAACGTCAAAGCTCACCATAGTCTCTGCATATCAGCAGTATCTCCATATTTCAATGAGTACCAACACAGGTACCGGGTAGGCATCATAGGCAGACAGGACTAAAATAAAGTACAAGTAGGAAATAGCGAGAAAAGTAAAATAGGCCAATCATAGAAAGAAAGTAGAAATAATCTAACTATTAATACAGGAAAGGGAAAAGAGTCAAAGTGTAACTATTATCAATGGGATCTAAGTACAGAACTATATAGGAAATTAGAAATACAGTAATCGCATAAAATCACTAACCACTACCCATACAACCCAAAATTGAAGTAAAGGGAGCATACCTCGACTCCAGTTAAGGGTCAATACTGATGCCACCATAAACATACCACAATTAAAATAAGGTGTAAATGCAACCAAGTAAAGAATAGGCTATAAAAACATAAAACCCTACTTGATACCCCATCCTGTCGATAGGCACAAACATCACAACAAACTCACTGTAACTCCCCCCTTAATCCTGGTAAGCACAAACAGCGCGAGAATAAATGCATTGGGGTGCTGACAAAGTAAATATGATTAATACCGGCTAGTACAAAAACCCT
This sequence comes from Withania somnifera, assembly GCA_039654485.1. Taxonomy (NCBI): domain Eukaryota; kingdom Viridiplantae; phylum Streptophyta; class Magnoliopsida; order Solanales; family Solanaceae; genus Withania; species Withania somnifera. Next base: position 1,830 of record JBDJHY010213647.1, on the reverse strand, counting down.
AGGGTACTTTACCCTTAGTGCCAAATTCAAACTGAAACATAAGGTCCTTGGCCCTTAGTGCCAAGTCCAACCCGAAACATGGGGTCCTTGTAATGACCCTTCAGGTCATTTATGATAAATATGCAGTGTCTTGCATCCTAGAGCATTTCAGTAGTTGCCCCAAGTCATTTTTGACTTGCTGGGACCGATAGTTTGGATCCCTGGCAACTCGGTCGAGAATTGTCTCAAATTCATTGTTTTAGAGCCTTAAATTTAGTACTCGTTGACTAAAGTCAACTTTCCTTCAAGATGAGCTCCAAATTAAATTCTGACAGTTCCATTAGCTCCGAAAGGCCAAACAAATTCAAGTTCGACTGTGAGTTTATGATTTCTGGGCTGCGGTTACTAATTATGTGATTTTGTGGAAATTTGTTAAAGTTAAGCCCAAACAAGGAGCTTTTGTGGTATTTTGGTGTTTGGAGTGTCGAAATGGAATTCTGACACTTCCAGCAGCTCCATAATGATGAAATTAGGCTAGGTTAGGTGTTGGTGGAATTTTCAAACTTGTCGTTGTAATTTCGAGGTATCGTTAGAGAAATAGCCCTTTTGGTTTCGGGGGTCATTTTGAGCAAACAACCTCGGAATTCAATTCCGTTGATTCCGTTGGATCTGAAATGCCATTTACAATAGTTTACATATTTGGTTTGTCAAAATTGGTTTCTGTTTGGTCTTCGAAGTGGTTGGCGTAATTGCTGAAATTTTTAAGTCCTAAAACAGTAAAAATCAGCAAAGCAGGCAGCTGCAGTTCATTTAAATGAACCGACTGCAGCTCCTATTTTCATTTCCTCCTTCTTAAGTAATTGTTCTTCTTTCCAAATCCTCTCAAACATTCCAGTTTTCTCTCAAGCTTCCATCTGCAAAATTCAAGACCAACCTTCTGATTACTATCATTAAGATTGATATTCTTTGGTAAGATTTCTTTCTTCTTCTCTTTTTTTTTCTTAGTTCTTATTAGTTTTTACTCCTTTGTTGATATCCATTTTTGGGGTGATGGATTATCAAATATGAGTCACTTTCCTTGGTTTTAATCATGTTATTAAGATTGGTTATTGATTCAAGAGATTGAATCTCTTCCAGTAATTGTTTTGGAGAGTTGTTAAAGTGAAAAATGGTTCTGGGTAGCAAACTAGTCGACTAGTGTGAAGTGTTAGTCAACGAGCCTGCTGTCCAGTGGCTAAAAATGAAGTATTAGTCGACTAATGGTCCATTTTAGTCAACTAAACCCCCTGTTAGTCGACTAGCCCTTCTTTGTTAGTTGACTAGTGTTGATTTTTGGGAACCAACATGACTTGGAATCAGATTAGTCGAGAAGTGGCTGAAAGAAGTCGAGAAATTAACGTTAGTCGCTAGAATGATGCATTAGTCGACTAGTTATGGGAACTAGTCGACTAGTCACTTAAACTAGTCGACTAGTTTCTTCCTTTCCTTCGCTATTTACTCTGAAAGGTCTGAGATGAGTCTGTTACTTCCCGAATTCATATTAAATGATTATGATGGATTCGTCTTGACTTTTTGAATATGTTAACGTTGATTTTAGATTAAATATAGTATCTCTTGACGAAAGGCGGGATATCAATTGTGTTGGCTTCCTCTGGGTTTATAACATTTATAATAGTACTAAATAGCTTCCTTGGGTTGGCTAGTTAGGTCATAGAGTACCCCGTCCTATCCTTTAGTCCGTGGTTTGTTGATAATATTATGTTGACGCCCGAATAGTTAGGGGCCTAATGATCATAGTGACTTTATATACCTGTGCAGAGCATAGGAATCATTGATACTTATATGATCATG
>JBDJHY010213629.1:0-11353 GCA_039654485.1 Withania somnifera | reverse complement strand
CAAAGAACCACAGGTTGATGAGAATTTTTTTTGATCCATTGGAAGAAGTTATGATGAACTAAGATGGTGGTGGCATTATGGGTTACGAAAAAACTGTGAACGCCTTATCTAGGTTAAGGTCATACTCATTTGATCCAAGAAATCTTGACCTGGACCTATAGAAGGCCAACACCACCAGCAAAACCATTAATTAAAGAACCTCCAGCTTTGAATCTCAAAGCACTCCTAAGCCATTTGTGGTATGCCTTTTTGATAGCTAACAACACTTTGTGGGTCATTAATTCAGAACAGTTAATAGAGTAGTAGGTCATAACCCTGGTCCAAATTTTGAAGAATTTTAGGAAGGCGATTGGTTGGACGATCGTTGATATCATCAGTATCCCACCAAACATTTGCCTGTATCGTAAAGAACTAGAGGTGGATAGTGTATCCAACTAAGAGTAGTGGAGCAGACTTAACCCACCTATGAAAGATGTGGTAAAAAATAGATATTAAATGGCTGGATGCAAGGTTTTTTTACCAAATTGTAAATAGCAAATGGGTGAGTCCTATTCTGTGTGTACCAAAGAAATGAGGCATGACAGTGGTGATGAACAAAAGAAATAAGCTAATCCCTTAATGATTTCTGACTGGATGGAGAATTTGTATGTAAAATTCCTCTTTTGAGTTGGTTTGAGCTTGGGGTTTTTTTATTTTTTCTTAAAAGATCTTCATTGGTCGTTTTGTCAATTTCATTGAGTCCATAGTGAGTTTTTCACTGAAAATACACTTTTTGTTTGCTAGAATTGGACTCATGATGCTTGTTTTTGGCCCCTTAGAGTGTTTTTGTTTTGCTAAGTTTTGCCACAAGTTGGGATGGTCGCCCCAACACCCATGGCCTCACCCCTACAATGGATGCCCCTGTGATGGACGCCCTTGCAATCCCTAGCTCTCCCTTGTGAGGTCTCCGTTACAGCTAAATGGCTCACACCAGCAGCCAAGCACAGTCTATAAAAAGGGGTCGTCCCTTTCATTTATAATTGTTGCTTCCATTAAAAATTAGCATAGCTGACCTTGGGGTGAGGCTATTTTTGGGTACTTTGAGCTCGGAAAAATTATGGGGAGTTGTGTGTGAGGTAGTATGAGTTCATGAAGCAAGTTTTCCTCGAGTATTTCTCATTCTTTCTACCTCTTCAAGCTTATACAAAAAAAATTATTTCCTTACTTTAATCTATGATTTCTCCATCATTCCTTCATCATTTTGAGCTCAATTATAAAGAAGATTTCGTACCGATGCATTTACTTTTTTTTGGGTTACGGGGCCCGCGGGCCTATTTTGGTGCCATTTTTCTGACCCGATTCGTTAATTTTAATATGGGTCTTATTCTTCATGTTTTAATCCTAAGGATAATAATTTGATATTTTTTGTGATTTTGACTGCTTTCGAAGCTTCATTCCTTAGTTCGAGCATTTTGAAGTTTTTTACGGTGCCCAAGTAGGCTAGGTTTTCTTATTTGTATTTTAGACTAGGTTGTTATTTTTTGCTTGCAATGTGGCCAGTACTGTGGGTTAGGTTTTAGGTTGATCGCTACTTATCAATTGACTTATGATTATTTTATCAGTTTTTGGGGTCTGTGAAGGGTAATAGAGGGTGAGGGTTGAATGTCCAGGTCCTGGCCTCACTACATGGGGGCCATAGACCTTGGGAACTATTCGAGTTATCTCGTGATGATTGTGGTATATGAGTTCTTAGATGATGGTGTTTGGCCAATCTTATACTCTGATTGTTTTCATTCCTGCTATTATTAACATTGTTATTGTTATGCCGTGATCGAGCATTTTTTTATTTTTTGTTTTGGTTGATGTGACTGGTGTTAACAGGGTTTAGACCCTGTATTTGATTTGGAGGCATGGTCTTTTAGGGCATAGACCCATGTATGGCACACGTATTGTACAGATTCCTGATATGGGTACCTCCCTACCCTTGAGATTTTTGTGCGGTTCTCCAAGGCACGGACCTTGAGTATGGATGATATGGGGCATAGAACCCTAAGCATAGCACCGATGAGGAAAAAATTCCTGAGATAGGTACAGATGGGGCATTTACCCTGCTCATGCATTTGAGGTACGAACCCCGAGTATGACATATGTGGGGCATAGCCCCTATAGTTTTGCATTGGTAGGGCTTAAACCCTTGATTTTATATTGAGGCGAGTTCCTCCTGGGCACAAAACTTGAGATTGGTCCTGGTAGGGGTGTAAGTCCCCAAGATTCAAGATTGAGAGTGAGGTCTAGGTCATGAAAGGACATGAATCGTATTTACTTTCCTGCACCCCCATGTATTACTTTCGTATAGTTAGTGCTCATTGGGCCTAAGGGGGTAGTCACAATGGTTTTGTTGTGTTGTTTGTCCTTGTCGGTGGGATAGGGCACAGGGTAGGTTTTGTGTGCTTACTTTCTATTCCTTATGTTTCTGTAATTTACCGCTCGATCCTTTATTCATGGTGTGTGCATATATATGGACATATGGTAAGTTGGGTCTTAGTTCAGCTGGAGTGTAGGTGCATTCCCTCACTTTAATTTTGAGTTTTCAAATATTGGTTACTACCCGTACATTTCTACAATTTTGTAGTTCCCTGTTGATCTGTACTTACACACTATTGATGGTATTGCACTCCGGTGTCTTGGAAAATATTTTAGTTTTACCGCTTTCCTATTTTATTTGACCTGTTTTACTTCCTCGCCTTTTTATTTGTACTTTATTTTAGCCCGGTCGGCCAATGATACCTATTGGGTACCTTGTTTTATACTCATGCTGCACTTCTTTACCATTTTCATGGTTGTATTTATTATAGATAACAAGAACATATGGAGTAGATACAAATGGTTGCGGAGATTATTGTGAGATTTGTCGGCTGAGCCAATTGTGGTTTCCTTAATTTCTAGCCTTCTTTTTTTTATCTATAGCAGGTCGTGTGTAGTATTACTTTTGTAGGAGTTGCTTTGTATATTTATATTTTTGATACTCTGTATAGTAGCTCCATGTGCCATTAACACCATGTTTTGGAATTTGGGTTTATGTATTTCTTTTGCTTCCTTTTCTACTTATATCTGCTTATAGTTTTCTGCCATGTTTGATGATTTGAGATTATATAGCCCATGGTGAGTAGCTCTGGGATTTAGGGTTAGGCTTGTCTACTAGTGGGTTGTAGATGCCATCATGGCCCGAATATTGGGTCGTGACAGAATGGTATCAAAACCTAGGTTAACTGGTATCTTTGGCATTGGAGCAAATACCTAGTAGAGTCCTGGGATCGGTGCACAGATATCCGCATCCGATCTTTTAGAGGCTACAGGGTGTTGTAGGAAACACTGTTATCTTGAATCCTATCGTGGATTGATATTTATACCATTTTTGAAAACTTGGTCTTCATTGTTTTGTAGATGGTTCGTACCAGAAGATCTTCCATGGATCGGGACCCTCCACTTACCAGCTAGGAGGGGGTAGGGGAAAATGCTTCACCGGTCCCTATTTCCCTAGCTATTTAATAGCATCAAGAACCTCCAGCACCACCTCCACAGCATTTTCAGTGACCACCTACCGCATTCAGAGACCTTTTCTGGCAGATACTTGAAATGTTAGATAGTATATCAGTAGAGTGGTTGCAGTCGTCTTCTTAGGGGGCGACACTAGGAGCATAATCTCCCCAGTGTTTGTAGCCCTAGAAGCACCACCAGTACCAACGACTGTATCATTTTAGGCAACTACCACTGTTCTGGACCAGCACCCGTTCCTACTTTTCCTGCTTTTGAGGTGCGTAAATGCAGGACCATTTTTTGGGGATCGCAACCTCCTGGTTCTCGAGAACGAAGGGGAAGGACCCCCATGAGTTTATTATGGTATGTGAGGAGCACCTGTGGACATTGGAGCTACTAGACTCACATGGTCTAGATTTTACCTCCTATCTTCTTGAGGATGCCGCCATTAAGTGGTGGAGGGTATATCGAGATCACAGACCACAACGGTCAGCCCTGCTAACATGGGGGTAGTTCAGGGAGGATTTTATAGCACAATATATTCCCTGGAAAATGCCTGAAGTGTTGTGGGCTCAGTTTGAGGGTTTACATCAGCGCTCCATGGTAGTTTTTGAGTATGAAGCCCTTTTTATTGACATATCCAAACATGTTGGTGACTTGTTAGTTTCAGAGAAGGACCAGATTCACTGCTTTACTCATGGTATAAGGTTGTATTTGTAGGGTCATGTTGTGTTTCTACTAGTTCTACAAAAGTCATTTCTAGATGTTGCGGACCATGCCCACAACATGGAGACTTTGGCTTGACAGGCCTAAAGGGGTAGTGAGAAGAGGTTGCACCATCAGGGAGGGTTTGCATGGTCCAATTCAGGGGTTGTAATTTCACTAAAGAGTCTAGCCGACAGTATCAGGCCTCGATTCAAGCATTCAGTAGTTGTTCGAGTAGCCAGCTCATCAAAGGCCTAGATTTAAGTTTGTGGGGCTATACGATGGGATCCTGTGGTCAGGCAAGGACTAGGGATACTTGTGATGAGTGAGGGAAGTGGGGTCATTATGGCAAATAGTGACCCAGTCTAGAGATTGATTCACTGAGGGGTGTTTTTAGTGCAAAGACTGAGGCTACTTTGCTTGATATTATCCCCAACGTAGGGTCAATCAAGCTATAATATTACTTGCTCATCCGTTACAAGCAGTGCCATCGGTCTGAGGTGGCCCACCAGTCATTTGGGGGATAGGGGAGGAGGCCAGGGGGCCGAAGGTATAAGCAGGGTTTTGGGTTAATAACAGGATAGGTCAGCACCAGTTTTATGCCATTCCCGACAAGGCCAAGGCTGAAGACTATGATACGATTTTCACTGGTACATTGACTATTTTTTGGTATTATATATTGACATTATTTGAACCAAGTTCCATACTTTCATATATATCTGTTTACTTTGCTTTACGGTAGGGTGTTTTTAGTGAGCGGCTGCTTGTACCCTTGAGTGTAGTTACCCCGGTGGGCGCATCTTTATATGTAGATCGGGTATATACGTGTCTAGTGACTTTTCGGGCTCATGGAACTTGGGTTGAGTTGATTGCGCTGGATATGCTAGTTTTTTATATGATCATTTTCATGGAGTGGTTATCCTCCTATTGTACGATGCTGGATTGTTATGCCAAGATCGTGATCTTGTATATATTTGATGTGCTCTAAGGAGTGAGGTGTAACCCCACTAGTCATTCATCAGTTCAGGTCATTTCTTATTTTTGGGGATTTAGGCTTGTTCTTGAGGTTTCTATGCTTATTTGGACCATGTTAGAGATGTCAGTGCTGAGTCCCCTTCCCCTGAGTTTTTACCGATTGTTAGCAAATTTTTTGATGTTCTTCATGTTAATTTGTCTGGCCTCCCACCAGAGAAGATTTAGACTTTTCTATCGAGGTTGAGACGGGAACTAGACCTATTTCCATTCCTCCGTACCGTGTTGCGCCAGCTGAGCTTTGTGAGTTGAGTGTTCAGTTGCAAGATTTTATTTAAAGTGGTCTCATTCGTCCTAGTTTGTCGTTATAGGGTGCCCTGGTGTTGTTTGTGAAGAAAAAGGATAGCCTCTCCAGATGTGTATTGATTATAAGAAGTTGAAAAAATTAATTATTAAGAATATGTATCCTCTATCGATTATTGAAGATTTGTTTGATTAGCTTCAGGGAGCCACGATGTTCTCTAAGATTGATTTGAGGTTTATCTACCACTAGTTGAGGATGTTCCGAGGACAACTTTTTAATCCATATATAGGCATTATGAGTTCTTAATTATGTTTTTTGGGATGACTAATGCCCCTGTAACCTTCATGGACTTGATTAATAGGGTATTCCATCCTTATTTGGTCTCTTTCGTGATTGTTTTCATAGATAACATATTGGTTTACTCAAGGAGTTGAGCCAAGCACGAAGGGCACCTAAGAGTTGTGTTGCACAGTTTCAGGACTGATTGACTCTATGTTGTGTTCTAAAAGTATGAGTTTTTTTTAGACTCTATATTTTTTCTAGGCCATGTGGTGTCGGTGTTAGTATCGATCCGTCTAAGATAGTTGTAGTTTGTACTTGGCATAGACCTACTTCAATTACAAGATTCGCAGTATCTTTATGTTGGCTAGGTATTATCTCTATTTCATTCAGGGTTTCTCCTCCATTGCAGACCAATTGACTAGACTGACACGGAAGGATACGCCCTTCCAGTACTAAGGTGAGTATGAGTCTAGCTTCCTGAGTCTGAAAGAGTTACTTACTACCACTCCAGTTCTTGTATTACCAGTTAAGGGTCAGCTATTCACAGTATATTATGATGCATTGGGTGTCGTATTAGATTATGTTCTAATGAAGAAGGGCCATGTTATATCATATATGTCGAGGCAGTTGAAGGATCATAGCGTAATTACCCTACCCATGACTTTGAGTTGGCAACGGTAGTTTTTGCGCTTAAGATCTGGAGGCACTACCTCTATAGGGTCCATTGCAAGATTTTCACAGATCACTGCAACTTGCAATATATTTTGAGTCATAAAGAGCTTAACTTGAGGCAGCGAAGATGGGTAGACCTCCTGAAGGACTACTATTTGAGTATTCTCTACAATACGAGCAAGGCTAATGTAGTTGCTAATGCATTGAGTCAGAAAGTGGTAAGTATGGGTAGCCTAGATGCATTTTTCATTTTTGAGAGGTTGTTGGCTTAGGACATTCAGTTCTTGGCAAGCATGATGGTAAGGTTTGATCTTTTAGCGCCAGAGCGGATTATTTCCCATATTGATCCAAATCGTCCTTGTTTGAAAAGATTTGGAAGAGCTAGTACGAGGACCCATATTTAGTTTAGTTGAAAGAAAGGGTTCTGACGGGTGATTTTGGTTGGGCTGTGGTAGATTATGATGGTTTATTGTGATTTTATGGCTGCTTTGTCGTTTTGAGGGTTGGTGATATGATACAGAATTTATTTCATGAGGCTCAATACTCTTGGTATTTCATTCACTCGGGTATCATTAGGACGTACTAAAATTTGAGGTTGCATTACTGGTGGTGGGGTATGAGGAGGTCTATAGAGTCCTTCATGTCTTGATTTTTAAACTTCCAGCAGGTAAAGTCCAAGCACCGTAGACCGAGCGGTAAGATGCAGAGGCTCCCTATCCCTGAGTGGATAGGGCAACAGATCATTATGGATTTTGTTGCATGCCTTCCCCGCACTTCTAGGGGTTTTAATTGCATTTGGGTTATCATGAAATGATTGAAAAAATCATCTCACTTCTTACCGACACATTTGACTTAGGGTGCAGAGAAATTGATTGATTTGTATGTTCGTTAGGTGATTATACTTCATTGGGTTCTTGTTTCCATCATCAGAGCACATAGTTTACCTTACGGTTTTTACGGTCGAATAAAAGAGATTTGTACCGAGGTTCATTTGAGATTAACGTTTCACCCACAAATGGATGGGAAGTCCGTGAGTACTATTCAAGTGCTTCATGATATGTTGTGGGCCTGTATTTTTTTTTTTGGAGGTAGTTAGGACAGACACTTGGCCTTAGCAGAGTTATTGTATAATAACAACTAGCACTCTAGTATCCAGATTGTGTAGTTTAAGGATCTATATGGAAGGCATTGCAGATCACCAATTGGTTGGTTTTTTGGCGAAGAGGATATAATCCTGAGTTCTAGCTGGCTTTGTGATTCTACAAATCGGTTCACACTTATTCCAGCTAGGTTGTGGGCAGTGTAAAGTAGGCAGGAGTCCTACATGGATCGTAGGCTTCAGCCTCTTGAATTTAGTGTTGGCAACTTGTCTTTCTTTAGGTTTTTCCCATTGATGTGACGGTATTATACGTCACATATTGAACTTAAAACCCCTAAAAATAAAAACATGTTTTAATGCGTATACTGAGTATTTGCAAGGTTTTAAGTCAATATGAGGAAGTTTGGATCAATTGTATAAAAAAAGGGCAGGTTTTACATGATTAAAAGACGTTTTGCCTGTCACCAAATGAATCGTCTAAAACAACCTTCCAACTAGAATGACACTGGTTGAAAAGACATAGACAGACGATGGACCAAACGAACCGTCTGAAGACAGATGTTTTGCTTGATCCTATTGTCTACCTAATGCTTTACTAGATGGAGAACAAGACCTAGGCGGCTCCAACAGACATTCCATCTGTTTGGAGAAGGTTCACCTAAAGCTGTTACCTCATGCCAAGTTCATTAGATTAAAGAGGTGACATACGGAACACAAGACAATCCATCTTTCACCAGGCATTTTGTCTGAAGTTTTGCATAAACAGAAAGGAGGACCAATCAAAGTTTTTGATATTGCACTTTCACCCATATTCTATAAATAGAAGAATTAGCATAGTTTAAAGACTTTTAACAGAGAGATATTTTGGGAGAATTAATACATGTGATTTTAGAGTTTGATACCCACATTCTTTGAAGAACACAAGTGTTGAATTCCTTGATCATCAATCTCCAATTAATTGGCAGTTTAATTATGTGGTATATTATTCACCACCTAATAGTTTCATGATTGTATGTCGATATCAATGGTGGTCTAAATCCCCAACCCTAGGGTTTTGGGAACCATGGGTAAAACAAAATTAGAATTATAATTTACATATGGTTGTTGCATATATGCCAATGTATGAACATAATGTCTATGTAATAAATGATTTTTAGTGGTAGCAAACACTAGAACATGCCTAGGTTTAACTAGCACTAACCCTGATGTTAAAACTAGGAGTTGAGATTATGCTAAGAGATTTGGGGCATTAACCCTCGTCTAATTGTTGATGCTGTTAGAAGACTAATCATCTTTAGTTACCACGATAAGCACAACGCACTCATCACAACCCTAACTCGGTGTAAACGAGATTTACTTATGATTAAATATTGATAAATATTTAAATAAATAGCGTTGGACTTGTATGTAACTCTACGTTTAGGAAAGATTGCACAACTATATAAGATTACAATCCAAATGTTGGTTGAACCCTGGTGAACATGAACCTAGGTTAATAACACACATGAATCATTCTATAATCACAAGCACCAACAACAAACACTGTTATACACATAATACCCCTTGTTACTTTCAGTTCATAGCTAAAAAACACTAAATATTAGCTATTTCTACTATTCATATACCCGGCACCATATTCCCTATGAGATCAATCCTAATATAGTTGGATTCTATGTTTGGAAAACAATCTCTTATACTTTGGTCGGACGTGTAATTTGAGCATTATCAAATTTTGGCGTTGTTGACAAGGAATAGGGCTATCCGTGGGAAGTGTAATTTGAGAATTATCAAGAACTTTTGCAAGAATGAATAGGCCAGAGAACGCCGCTCTACCTGACCTTGAACAACACCCGATAGAGGCACAATAAGTAAATCATTCAAATACATCCCGCTAACCTAAACCTGTGAGGCATCACGAGATGTATGTGGATGAAAAAAATACAGACCTTGACGAGGCTAGGTCTATTAGGGAAATCATTCTACCCCCTCTAGCCCTAGGAAGAAAATTCAACATCACCAGTATGATAAGTCAACTATTGACTATGAAAGGTCTGTTTTAGAAAAGTTGTTGGTGAGGACCTAAACTTTCACCTGAAGAAATTTACAGCTATTTACAAGTCTTACAACTTGCCTGGAGTGAGCCAGAACAATATTAGTTTTAGGTTGTTTCCACTATCACTGAGTGGAGAAGCTACTATGTGACTTGATGATATACCAGCAACTCTATATAAAATTGGGTAGAGCTAAAAGAGGCTTTCCTAGAAAGGTTCTTTCCGCCTTCCAAAATGCTCTTACTAGGGGGATGAAATAATAAGCTTCAGGTAGAAGACTGATGAAGCAGTTCATGCAATCTGGGTACATTTTAACAAGCAGATCAAGCAATGTCCCACATATGGGTTGGCAGATAAACTACTTGAAGGAGACATTTTATCATGCACTGAATAACCCTTTAAAATTGGCTATGGACGAAATCAATGGAGGGTGCTACATGTCGCGTACTTTTTCACAGGTTTCCCAATAGTTGTACACAGTAATGAAAAATATAAGAGGATGCCACACTAAAGAGTTTGAAATATCTGGTAGAGCTACGAATGATATTATGTTGCCAAAATAATGCCGAAGAGAGGATGAGTAGGACCAGGACATGGCCCATTTGTGAACAAAAACAATCACTAGATGCCAGCTATGGGAAAGTAAAGGTTGTTGCATATCATGAAGAAGATGAGTATGATAGTATCGGTTCATACTTTGAACAAGAGACTAGATAACTACAGAATTGGGGGGAGGGGGTTCTATTAGGGAACCCAAGGTCGGAAGACAAACGCAAAACATTTCCAAGGGCGAGATGATTATCATAACAGAGTGCATAATAATTGGATGAATTAAAGACACCTATGAGAAGAAGAAGAGTGGAGGTTACTTGCAGCAAGGGCGGTAAGAGGAAGCAACTGGTAAATCAAGGGTTGAAAAAATGTTAGCCACGGTACTTCAAGAAGTAAAATATTCTAGTGAAAGCTTGGAAGCAATAAACAAGAATATTTAAAATATTGATTAGGTGGTTGAATTACATCTAATTTCAATAAAGCAGCTAGAATTTTAGATGGGAAGGATGTCCGCCTCCGTGAACCATCAGAATGGAAGTAATCTGACATCTAGTTCCAAGGGAGACAACCATTGTATGGCTATCACCACATGCTATGGAAAGTTGTTAGTCGTTCCAGATCCATATAGAAAAACAGCCAGGACAACCGAACTGCAAACCACAAAAGCAGATTTGGATAAAGTGAAAGTAGATAGATCCTAGGGGGAAAAGAGCCCTGTTCTTAACATGGGTAAGACAGAGCCATAAAAGGTAACTATAATTCCTTGAACTTTACATCCATTCCCTAAAAGAATGGAAAAGAAAGTTGAGGATTGGTGCTTTCAAAAGTTTATGACCATGTTAAAACAATTGACAGTGAATATCCCATTGGTGGAAGCACTTGAGTAGATACTCGGCTATTCATTTGGTAACTAAAAAAGAACCATTAGTTTTGGGCCAGACGATAACATCCAGCATTATGGGGTTGTATTATCCCGACTTTGGTACAAAAGAAGGAATACCCGAGAGAATTCACTATTCCCTGTACCATTGAAACCTTCTATTTTTCTCAATCACTATGTGATTTAGGGGCCAATATCAAGTTTATGCCCTTGGCAATCTACAAATAGTTAGTCTTGCGAGGCCACAAACCAACAACTATACGGATGTTAATGGCGTACTGGTCAGTAGAAAGACCAATGGTAATTTTGTTTGATGTTTT
>JBDJHY010213618.1:0-11353 GCA_039654485.1 Withania somnifera | reverse complement strand
TAAAAGTTTTATGAGTTCCAAAAAAATAATTTCACTTAAAATAACTAGTCTGAAATCCCTTTTCAAACTTGAAATTCATCATTATACTTTTTATTTTCAAAAAATTAGAGTCGAATTTATACAACTCATTGTTTTGAAATTTATTTTTAATTTTTTTGAAGAAAAGGAAACAAAAAAATATCATGTCCCAAAATACCCATGGTCTATTTTGCAATTGAAAGAAAAAATATACTATTTTTTTTAAAAAAAAATATATATTTTCTTCTTTAAGTTTATTTGAAATAATTTTACCAAGCACACCCTAAAGGCCAGTCTAAGTCAAAGAATAATACCTTAGCTTAGCTAGTATAAAATTGAGTCAGATTTCTGCTTATCCACCCATAGTAAATGATTCTAACGGATTTGAAATACGAATGAGATTTAAAAAAAAATTAATTATAAACAAATATTTTTATAATAATATTTTATTATATCAGTTATTATTATTTGTAAAATTATTTTTTTATGTTATATTATATGTTCTTTACAGCAAGACTTTACTAGAGCATGAAAAAAATGAAAATCAGGACAAATAATGTGGTTATATAGAGAGATTACACTGTATTTTTAAAAAGTCAAGCAATATATAGTACATAACATATGCAAATGAAGATCAACACATGTTTAAGAGTATCTTTGTGTAAGGATCTACAGGTCAAGAAACAGTTTCAGGTCAGTGGCAGTGCCACCTTACAATGAGGGGATTCATCCGAAAATCTTGGCTCAGTCACTGTCTCAAGTAGATAGTTTTTATGAGCCGTACACCTCCCTAAAGGTAACAAAGGAGTGCAACAATTTCCTCGGGTCGGAAGAAAATTATCCCTAAATTATTTTTAAAGAATCTGAGAAATATAATACATAACGGAGATTGTAAAATTAAAATAAAATATGGAAATTAAATAGGAAATAAGAAAATTTACCAGAACCATTGTGATGATTATCAATATGTTTCTCCATAAATTGCAAAAAGAACTTGAAAGTCTCAATTTCACATGGAATAGTAAGCCCACCACTATGATTAAATCCAAATTCTTCTTCAACTTTTTCAAGTAACACTTTAAACAAAGGGTTACTTAGGTAACTTGTTGGAATTATAAATCTCCTAAGTTCTGGTCCCACATAAACTGCTAAATATCCTCTCGGGATGCCATGTGGCGATTCTGGACTATGACAACTGTCTTTTTCTGAATCACGTCTGATTTTTGGGTCGCATTTTTTCCCCTTAGTAGTAGGGCTACTAAATGTGACATATTGCCATTTGTTTAGCAGTTGTTTGAGTCTCACAATTTGTCTAATTCCTGTCAATTTTGCTCCTTCATGACCAACCATTTGTCCTCTTTTGAAAAAAAATAGCCACAATATATGATAACAAGATTGATGATGAGCAACTACTCCAAGTTGATAGGTTGACTATTATTGAAATTGATTGCACTATATTTAAAATAATTTTTGCAGCATCAGATTACATTAAAAAATATTATAAATAATTGTTCATAGGAAATAGGGTATGCGATGAGACATTTACTTATAGGTATACCTTGTTTGAAGAAGTGTTATGAAACACTGCTTCACCCAATTTTTTTTACTAGACATGTATATATAGAGATAATATAATAAGCATCGAAGTAAGGGTTGACTGGAGTACTAAGCCTCCACTATACACAGGGTTCGAGAAAGGACTTAATCATAAGGATCAATGTAGTATAGCCTTACATTGTATTTCTGCCAGAGGCTGTTTCAAGACTCATACCCGTAACCTCTTGGTTACATGTCAGCACTCCAAGGTTCCCTACATCAAAGTATTGAGTCTATATAAAATTTTGTTATTTTAGCAATTTATAATTAATTTGTTCAACTTTTATAATATGATTACATGCACCATATAAAACACAATCAAAACCAAAGTTGCAAAAGATTAGTATAGTACATACTTAGCACCTTTTTGAATATATATATATATGAAAAAACTATTTTATCTTAAATCACATATAATTCTAATTATAAAAATCTATTTCACAAAAAAATAAATAACAAAAAGTTCCATATGTGATTGAAAAAAGTCCATTTTCATGAAAAATATTTTCTTACAAAATAATTTATTCATATAATTTATTTTCCTGAATCGTAATGAACCTGCTTTTAGTTTTAAGAAAAATGACTTTCAGATAATAAAGAAAGACATATTTTTTTTCTAGCCCTTTCTAATAGAAAATGCTTTTAAACGATATTTTTTTTTTCGGTAACTAGAAACAAAGAAACCTTACTTATTCATAGAAAACATTTTCTTGAAAATAACTTCTGACATATCAGATACTGCATAAATCCCATTAATCATTCATTCTCGACGAATGAATACTAATATAATCATGTAAATAAAAAAAAAAACTGTGAGTAAATAAATTACCAGAATATTATGAGCTAGAGGTAGCAAGAATAAATCTCCATGTTAATATTTAATAAATATATAGAAAATAAATAAATGAAAAAGTTTATTGGGCTATATATAGAAGATCATGAAGGCTCTTTGCTTATGGCCTTGGAAGAGATAGAATATATATAGAATTATTTTTTTTTTCCTAATTCAGAATACACTAAATAACTATATATAATGATTCTGAATTTCAAAAAATAAAAAAGAAAAGGGAAATGAATTATATAATTACTTCCATGACATGAAAATAGGTTTATTGTTTTTGAATTCATATATTTTTCGCAGTAAAATTCTCTAAAATTTATGACTTTACTATATTTTCGTTGCTAATTTTTATTTTATCCATTCATATCCACCGTTTTTTAATCTTGTTCATACAATTTTTCTCTTGGGAAGTGCGATGAGCTAAGCCAATAATGTGTGCTTGTGTGGAGAAGGTAAAATCTCGTAAAATCAATGAAGTTTGTGTTATATTTTTTATATCAAGAGTATAAAATTATTAAATTATTGAGAATTAAAAGAAATAAATCACTATGATGACAAGCAATTTCAATTTTTTTTTATATTTGATATTTTTATTTTGCTTATATATCTACATATTAGTAAAAAAATCGATGAATTAGTGTCCCGTGTAAATAAATTTGAAACAAAAATTAAGTCAAAGTCTCACGTCTTTATGATCAAATGTTATGACATGTTTAAAAATACAAGTTAAAAAAATCCTAGCCATCTAAATACTACTCCATAAATAAGAGTAGCAGCTGAGTTAGAAATTTGATGAGTATAAATTTTCTATCAGATGTGTTAAGGGTGTTTAAAATTTAACCACTATACTCCACGTAATGTTCCAACGAAGGGTGTGCATCTGACCATTCTTCACCGAAGGTGGCTCTGCCATTGAGTAAGAGAATTTCAATATGCTGAGTCGTAAAAATATTTATTAATTTTTTTTAAAAAAGGCCAAACAATCTAAGTATGTCACATAAAATGAAACGTGAAATGAAGAAAGTAGCGAGTGATGCATATGAATTGTAACGTCTAGTATGTGACTTGAAAGTTAAATGAACCAAATGGGGATGTAGCTCAAATGGTAGAGCGCTCGCTTTGCATGCGAGAGGCACGGGGTTCGATCCCCCGCATCTCCATTATCTTTTTTTCATATAACTTTTTCTTGTGTTTTATTAATATAAAATTTGCCAAAAATATTACATACATTTCCCGATAAGAATTCAGCATCCTCCTTGCACCATCATATCAAAGATGCGAGAATCGCCTAAAGTCTCTCAAAAACTAAGGTTTTCCCCATAATCGCCTATTCTTGTCTACATACATCCCATCTTTATAATATGTTCGTCAAATCTAAAATTTACTTCTTTAAATATATAGACACTTGATGTCTTAACTTAAATCAAGCATCAAGTGTCATATATCAAGTAAGTGGTAAGAAAGATGTCTATACGTTAAAAGCATTTTTAAACAAAAGAATATAATTTTTAAAAATTATATTATGGAATTTTTTGGGAAAATATTAAATATCTATCTCTTGTGACGCAGAGAAATATATCTTTTCCAAACCTTCAATAATTCAAATCCAATTTTCCATTCACATTTTAAATATTTTTTTCCATTTGTATGGCCACAACTTTTACAACCAAACAACTAACTTACATAGTAAAGTTGGTTCACTTGTTAAATTATTTAAAATTTACTGGTTGTCTCTGAACCAAAAAAATAAAAATATCATTTGGTAGGTCATTCTCATTTATCTTATTTGTATCTTCCTACTTGTGATGCTTGAAAAGGATGTCATTTAATTTATATAAATTATTTCATTTGAATTAAATTTTAACAAAAGGAAAATAAATACTGAACAGTACTTTACAATTATTGGATTAATCAGCACAATAAGTAACAATATATTTGAAAGCTATATGCCCAAAATGGCCCTCTACCGATGAATGTGTTGGATATTTTGTGAGTGTGAATGAAAAAGAAAAGATTGATTGGAAAGTCAAACTAAGGGAGTGTTTATACCACATTGGTAGTTTAGAGGGAAGGATGACACTTTATACATGAAAATGCTCCTTGTAGGTTTGTAAAATGTTGGCAAACTTATACCTTGTGGTACAACCTCGCATGTGTGTGCACAAGGGTTGGGGTGTGCAAATCCAAGGCTATACGGGAAGCCAAATTGGCTTGATCCGTGTGCAGGCGTCTTGCAGACACGAGTGCCGGACCAAAACGAAACTTTTCAGTTTCTAAGTGTTCATCATATTCCTTTTCGGTTTGCAGGTGAAGTTGTTTAAGTGCAAAAGATGGCAACAAAAGATAATGTTCTATCTCAAAAGATACCTGAGGAGTCGGCAGATCCTCGACTGTTGCTAGCGGGCGGTTCAAGCTTGGATTTAATTTGAATATTTGGGAATTATTTAAAAAAATATATAAGACGGAAGATGCCGACACTAAAAAATTTAAGTGGCTGCTATTATTGAAAAACTGTCTCCTGGTTGGAAGGATTTCAAGAACTACCTAAAGCACAAAAAAAGAAAATGACCTTGGAGGATTTAATTGTTAGACTTCATCTTGAAGAAGACAACAAAACCTCTGAAACCAAGGCAATCGTTCATGTTGAGGCAAAGGTGAACGTTGTGGAGCATGAAGAATATTATGGCTCCAGGAACAAAGCCATGACGTTCAACAAGAAGAAGAAGTTAGAGGCGTCTCTAAGAAAAAGTACAAATTTCAGGGAAAGTGCTTCAATTGTGGAAAACAAGGCCACAAGTCAAGTGATTGTTGAGCTCCCGAATCGACTATCGCTATTTACCATGGTACTACTGCTGGATTTCTAGTGTCATTTTTACTTGTGTGTGGTAACACCTGTTCATTTTGCATACTGGACTTCCCTTTCATACTCATCTGATTATTTATCTCTACCACTTGATCCTTGGAACCACCAGTAGTCTAGTAATATTAGTTGTATCTTTGTGGTGCCATGCTTACTTCATTTTAGTGGCTTTTGTCTTGGTAGGATTAGGATTAGGATTAGGCTTTGGAACACCAGCAAATGGGTATTTATTCCCCAACACTAAGCACCTTACACAGTATAATGGTTCCCAATCATATTCAACTCTATTTTGAGCGTACACCTATGAGTATCCAACATTGTGATCTTCCTCTTCAACTCCATAGATATATTAATTTCAATTAGCACCCGAGAAAAAGATATTAACCCAGTATTGCTTGTACACTCATCTACAAATAAAGGTTTTTCTAAAATACTATTTATCCTGCTTAATGAATCAGGTCCCTAGAAGCTTAATAGAAGGTTGGGGAATCTCACCCATGATAATGTTTTTTGTAAGATTTCATTTCTAAAATCAAACTCAAGTACCACATTTTAAGTATCATGGGTTTGTTTCAGAGCATATATAACCCTGAACAACACATAATTCCTATCTTGGGCACTAGTGAACGTGAGAAAAAAATCACGTCATTATGGTAAATGGACTTTGGCTTTTAGATAAAATTCCATTGCACTATCATGAAACAATCCAATGATTCAAATGTAGGCGATTTTACTACTATATAAAGTATAAGTGTCAACTTTTATTTTGCTATTTCAGTATCCATCGTTGTATATTGTAAAGTAGCATAAGCTTTACCATTTTGGATAGTTTGTAGAATAAACCCTATTGGTGTGCCCTTTATCACTAATTTATTCCCGAAAAAGAAATTAGTTCACGTATGAGGTTCCTCAATATTAGAACTCAAATTTAATTTTTATGTATCATCTGCCTCGTCGCGATATCATCTTCAATACCCATAGATTTGACCATTGTAGCGCTCACTTACACCACATTCTCTGTGTTACCACCTCATCTGGTATGTCCAGTCCCCACCAAAGTTTCCGGAGTCTTTATAAGATTCGTTTATAGCGGTGGATAGTTCTCCCCCGCCTACTGGGAAAGCACTTCCCCTTTCCTCGTAGATGTCCCAACAACTGAAATAGTCAAATTCTCTTTTTTCTTCCTCCCTCAAGGCATTTTTTCGATCAATGCACATAAGCACTAACCTACGCCAAGAGAGAAACCATAGAGAGATTCTTTCTTTATACTCCTAACTTCTTTAAAGAAAGAATAATCTACACTTAAATGCAATGTTATTGATGTTATTCTGGAATTCTTACAATATAACATGCCTTTTTTAGAGCTGCAAATAACATATTCATGATACTTGTTCCCAAAATCTACAAACTGAAACTTAAAAAAATTATAAGCCTATTCATTACTGTTTCACTATCTATAAAATTATTACAAATAAAATCTTAACTAGAAGTAAAAGTGTAACAGATGACATAGTGTTTCATAGTCAATTTACTTTTATCCCTGATAGACTCATTTCAGATGACATGTTCCTAACTATGAGCTAATAAAAGGGTATCTGCGCATCTATCTAAGGTGTATGATTAAGGTAAATCTTCAAAAGGCATATGATTCAATTGTGTGATGTTTTATTAATTAAGTTTTAAAAGGAATTGATTTTTCTAGCAAAATAATCTTATGTACAATGGATTGCATACAAACTATTAGCTATTCTTTCTTGATAAATGATTAGATGAACGACATTATGAAGGATAAGAGGGGCTAAGAGAGGCAAATATTATGTCTTTCTATATATTTGTTCTTACCGATGAAATATTTACACAAGATGCTTAAATATATTAAAACAAGGACCTATTTTCAGTTTTCGTCCTAGATATCAGAAGTTAGGTATTGTGTATTTATATTTTGAAGATGATCTCCTCTTATTTTTTTGAGAGATTTAAAAGTCATTAGTTTGTTGAAAAATCAATTTACTTTGTTCTTTAAAAAAACAACTAAATACGAATTTTTAATAAATATTACAATTAAGATAAAATAAACTTTAAATTAACCTGTGTTTTATGTACTTAAGTAAATAAAAAATAACTGACTTTTATATTATGCTCAGTGTGATTAATTTAATTCTTTGTTTATAGAAAAAACTATTTGCTATTTCTTGGACTATAATATAATTATGTATTAAACTCAAATGATAATATCAATTAGATGAATCGTCACTATCTGAGCTTTTTTTAGGAATAAAAGATAAAATATTACCATACCAACAAGAAAAAATATACAACCTAAAGAGCATTTAATAGTCTAGATGACCTTCTAGGAAGGATGCCTCAACATAAAGACCTCAGGATTCTAGTTACATGTTGCGTATATAAAATATTTTTATTGTCTACTTCTCTAAAACGGTTAAGCCTAGTCCTTATGACACTTTGTATCTGTTGAAAAATAAATTTACTATATATTTTTATATCTCGAAAAATCTTTGATTTTCGGCAAACCAAATATGATAAACTACTGCTCCAACTATAGCCGCTAAAATCTCCTCTTTGAACCTGCTACATTGCTTCTGTTTGATCTTGTTGATTAAGTGTGGTACTCTCGTATGTTGGAATCGTAATCTTGTCCATTTTGCAACTTCTTCCCAAACTTCTTTAGCCCAACAACAATTGGAGAACAAGTGATTACTACTCTGTTTTTCTTTTCCAGTACATAAAACACACTTATCATCATTCCGGTCCAGCCTCTTTGCTTGTATTCACATCTTCATCAATAGCCTATCCTGCTTTGCAAGCTATAATATAAATTTATACTTTGGTACAACAAGTCTTGTACAGATAAACTCAGCCCCTGCCATATTTGGAGCCTCCCCCTAATAACTTTCTATATCTCATTGATAATGAATACTTCTCATTGCTGGATTAAAAAATAGTGTCCAACACAATACCAATTATGCATTCTAGCTTTCTGTTTATAGAGGACTTTCCAGTACCAACTGCAGTCTACAGGATGTACTCCATTCCAAAAGTTGTCCTTATTGTTCATATACACTCCATTAACCCATAGCACATCTTTTTTCTCCATCAAAATCCATTAGTTTCCCAACAAAAGCTATATTCCAGAATTTACACCTTTTGATCCCCAGTCCACCTTGAGTTTTTGGTCTGCAAATCTTATCCCAAGCCACTAATGAAACTTTCTTCTTGCTGTCACTTCCCCCTCTCCCCCAAAGAAACTCCCTGCATTTCTTTTCTACTTCCTTAAGCACACTCTGATGAAGTATAAACACACCAGAAATTATAAAGAGAAAACAATACAAAGTTAACGACTGACAGTCTCCCTACATATGAAAGATGTCTAGTAGAAACTGCTCTAATCTTAGTTGTAATCTTCTTCTTGAGGTTATAACAATCCATTTTATTCCACTTCTTTAGAGACAAAGACAATCCCAGATACTTAATAGGAAAATATCCTAAGACAAATCATGTTACCTTTATCAGTCTCTTCTTAGTTTCTTCTTGTACCCCTGTTATGTTTATATTAAATTTCTCTGAGTTTGCCTCCAAACTAGTAGCTTGTGAGAATTGTTGTAAAGCTTCAACAACTCTTCTTACAGAAACTTCTTGCCTCTTACAAAAGATTATCAAGTTATCTGCAAAGATGAGATGAGTTATCCTTTGTTGCTTGCACATTGGATGGAACCTAAAGTCAAGTAATTATCTTATTTTTTTCATTATTCTTGAAAGATACCCCATAACTAGTACAAATAGTAAAGGAGATATAGAGTCTCCTTGTTTCAAACCTCTTTTACTTTCAAAGTAAGCATGATAATCTCCATTAATTCTGATAGAAAACTTAGTGATTGTAACATACATCATGATAAATTTATAGAATCTTGGAGGAAAACTATAACCTCTCAGCGTTTCTTCCAGAAATTCCCATATAACCATATTATAGACGTTCTTTAAATCAATCTTCATTAAATCTTGGGGATGTTTAACTTCTATAATACCTCAGTAAATCATGAAATATTAAAATATTATGACCATAGACCCATTTTTCACAAAAGTTGTCTAATTTTGAATCACTAAGTATGGTAGCGCTTGCTTTTATCTGCCATACAACACTTTAGAGATACATTGATAGAGGAAATTACAGCATGAAATTGGCTTAAACTAATGTTCACTTAGACCTATTTACTTTTGGAATTAGAGTAATTATTGTTGCATTTAGTTGTGTAAGTATCTTGCCATTTTCCATGACTTCAAGAATTGCATCAGTAATCTCCTCACCCATTATGTCCCAAGATTCCCTGAAAAAACCACTATTGTAGCCATCTGGACCTGGCTCTTTATAGTATTTATACTGAACATAGCATCTTGCACCTCTTTCTTATTATAACTCTTTAACAAATCCATCTATTGAGCAAATGACAGACTATTACCATTCCTCAAGAATAGTAAAGAAGTTGTGCATCTTTGAGAACTTCCAACCTCTCCCAGCAACTTCCTATAATAGTCAACAAATACTTCAGAAATTTTATTTGAATCAGTTTGCATATGCATTGTATCATTCCTAAGTTGATCCACTGCTTGTTGTGCTCTCTTTTGCTTGATTACTGAATGAAAATACCTAGTATTATCATCCCTCATTCAAGTAACCTAACTCTTCTGTACTAAGGTCAGCCAAATAACTTACACTTTTAAATTGTCTAGCAACGTCTTTTTTCCTCCTCCAATAACATACTACACAAGGGACTTAATTGTAGTTGAATCGGGAGAACTTTCAACTTCTCTCTCAGGTTATCTACCTCACTCATAACATTCCTAAATGTTGATTGTGCAGCCTTTTTAGCTTATTTTTCAGCAATTTCAGTTTAGTTACCACTTTGTACATGTGATAGCCATGAACCTGTATCTTCCAACCTTTCCTCACAACCTCCTTAAATGATGAATGAGTACATCACATGTTTCAGAAGTTAAGGATTTTCTTCCTCCTAAGAGGTTAGTTTAGTTGTGTAATATGCATAGGGCAGTGATCACTTTCTCCCTCAGTTAATAAATTAGTTGTACATGTAGGTATTTCATCCAACCATTCACCATTCACCATTCACAAATGACTAATCAATTTTGGAAAAAACTCTCTTAACCTCCTATTTATCATTGCATGTGTAAGTACAACCATTACTACTCAGTTTTCTAGACCATTGTTCTCTACACATTCTTGAAAGTGTACTACCTCTGCTAATGTTAATGGATATCCTCCTATTTTATCATTACTATGAAGCACTACACTAAAATCTCCAAGTACTAAAAAGGGCCTTAAATATTAGATTTTAAGTAATCCAAGCGTTCCCACAACTCTTTCCTTTCTTCTCTTACATTATGAGCATACACAAAAGTAGCATAGCACTCCTTCCTAGGCTAAAATCCTTTACCAAACATGTAACTGCTTGACATGTTTCATGTGTCAGGACTACATCACACATATCCCCCCTCCATACTATCCATATTCTACCATTATATTAAAAGTTATGGTTAGAATAAATTTTCATCCTGCAAACATACTTTCAGCAATACTAGAAGTTCTATGACTCTTTATTTTAGTTTCCATTAAACCTATTAATTTCTCATTAAGCTGATTGCAGAGGAATTAACTTCCGAATGCTTTGAGAGTCTATTCAGGCCTCTTGCATTCCAACAAAGAGTGTTAAACATTCCTCTTCGGGATTAGTTCTCTTATGCTCTCCTTCCCATCCGCAACATTCACTTGTACTGATTTAGCATTATTTTCAAGAATTCCAATGAGTTTGTTGTAGTAATTCGAGATGTAGATGGACCACTAGTTGCTTTTTTTTAGCCCCTCCTCCAGTCTCTCTCCGGATGCCCATTACCCTTGATAATCTCCTTATTTTTAAGATTTGTCAGCACATCAGCAGCATTCACAACTTGTT
The DNA here is from genome assembly GCA_039654485.1 of Withania somnifera. NCBI lineage: Eukaryota > Viridiplantae > Streptophyta > Magnoliopsida > Solanales > Solanaceae > Withania > Withania somnifera. The sequence goes on along the minus strand of JBDJHY010213618.1, from coordinate 54 downwards.
TATCGTCTCTTTGTATTACATGTCATTAAGAGTTCTTTGTTGAGTTTCCAGTTT
>JBDJHY010213617.1:0-20936 GCA_039654485.1 Withania somnifera | reverse complement strand
ATACATTATAGGCCGAGTTTCCATGTGAGGGTTAGAGAGTACAACAAGATTATTATTCATGGATTCCCTCAGTTATATATTTTGTTACAGTTTTGATAATAGAAAAATGGGGTTTGTATGTTTTACAAGGTCCAAAGTCAAGAACTCAAGTCAATAGCTATATATGAAAACAGAATTCCATGAGGATTTGGTTCACTATTTTCTTGTCAAAAAAGGAAAAAAAAATCTTTCCTTGTTTAACTGTGTAGCAACCAAATTCCTTATGTTATAAAAAGATGAGATTAACACAAGAAATAATCACCTTTTCATATATCTACAAGACATAAGGCAGTAAAAGAACATCAAGTCAGCAGGCATCGGGAAATCAAGAGTTGGTATAAGTTAACTAGTTATTATTAATGATTTGAGTCAAGCAGTATATATGAGTGAGTCTATGCTAGTTAGTGAATGCTAGTAAAATCTGTGTGTTGGTGTTATTCATTGTCTGGTGACGTTTGTTAGAAAAAGTGGATTTGAGTTTTTGAGATATTGTTGTTGTTAGGTATAATTATAGTAAACTGTGGGGTTCAAGGTGCTAGAATTTAGTTCTTGTGATTATCGGATTGTAATCATAAGACTTGCTTGATCAAAATCAGTGGATTTGGCTGTGGTTTTTGCTCCTTGAGATAGAAGGTTTTCCACGTAAAATTTTTTGTTCATTACTTTACTCCGCTAATTAGTTTGCTTATGAAATTGATTCCTTAATAAAGTGATTGGGAGCTAGATTTCTTTCAATTGATATCAGAGAAAGTCTTTTCATTTAAGGGTAACAACTTGAAAAGGATCCTATGGTTGCTTCTCCAACTGTTCAGGAAGGTGCATCACATATAAGACCACTACTTTTCAATGGGAAGTACTATGACAGTTGAAAAATAGAATGGTGGATCATCTAATAAGTGAAATTTCTAACCTATAGAATTTTATTATTGATAGATCTACCATTCCATAGCTTCTACTGCTGGGAAAAATCAGGTACCGAAGGACAGGGTAGAAGATGCTGTTGATGAAGTGTTAATTCAAAAAATTGCCAAGGCCAAAAAAATTTTGATATGTGGAACATGACCTTATGAATACACCATAATATTATCATGTCAAAATGTTAAACAAATCTGGGATACTGTACAACTCGTTCATGAAGGAACCTTATATGTAAAAATAACCAAGATTGATAATCTTAGCAGACAATATGAGTTATTCAGAATGAAAGAAAGAGAAACCATACATGATATACACACAAGACTCACTGAAATTTAAAATAAAATATACTCACTAGGAGAAATTATTCCCACTGAAAAGGCTATTAGAAATCTTCTCAATGTGTTTCTTGGATCATAGGAAAGTAATGTAAACGCTATCACTGAAGCCAAAGAACTTGACACTCTATAAATGGATGTAATAATTGAAAATCTCACAAATTACTAATCAAATAAGAATTAAGAAAAAGATATTAGTCCTAAGAAGAAGGAGAATTTATTATCCCTAAAAGCTGTAGAAACCATTAACTATAAGGAAGAAAACCTAGCCTTGGTCTCAAAAAAGCTCCAACAAATATTCAAAAGGGGTCAAAACTCTTAGAAAATCCTAGGAACCAAGGCAAGGACGCTCATGAATATTTGTGTCATAAGTATGGTAGCCTGATCATTTCGTCAAGTTTATTCCACTATGGATGCGGAACATAAAAAGAATGCCACATAAAAAGAAAAAGAAAAAAGAAGGGACCTATTCCTTTCCTCACACAGAAAAATGACCTCATGAGAAGCTAACATTGTTTTACAAAGATCTCTAGATATTATGAGAGACAACACTGATGAATTATATGAAGAAGATCCTAGTACTAATCTCTCCTAGACTTAGTTGAAGGAAAGACTGAACGTATGCTAGCTCTACTAGATTTGAGTAATAGAGAGGAGGACAATAAAGAGGATAGTTCCAAGAAAACCATCCTATCTCTCATGGGTGGATCAATTTCTCAGAATGAACAATAAAATATTGAGGTATGTTTCTTTATCCTGGAATCTAATTTGAAAACATATTCTAGAAGGAAACTTGAATCTCTATCTTCTATCTTTATAGAGGCCTACCACTCTCTGTGTTTTTGTAGAGACCAACTAATGAGTGATTATGAATCTCTAAGACTAGAATATGAGTCTCTTGAAGAGGAAAATCCAATCTTAGAAAAATCTTGCAATATTTTCTCCAAATTAAAATACTGAAGCCATTAATATAAACAAAACTCGGAAGAAGACATTAAAAATTTGAATTGTAATCTCCAAGAAACTTTCAGATAAAAATAATGTGCTACTAAAAGAACTTGATATGGCAAAAATTAAGTAGGAAAGCAATAAAAAATGGATGAAATCCTCAATCCTGTTTTCCCACATTTAAGGCAGTCAATCCACCTCTGACATGGTTTAGGATTTAGACCTGAAACTTACAAAGTATCACAGGTCCATCCATGCATGTCAAATTATGTACCTCTTTTCGTAAAGAAGGTCATCTCAAAAGGTTGTTCCTATATTAACTTAATACTATGCAAAGAATTATTAAATTTGTTAATAGGTGCAAGCAATACAAGGTAAAGACTTTCTCCAATAAGAGTTGGAGTCTACCTTATTAGGCTAAGAAAAATCTAATTCATCATTTTATTCATAACAAGGACCCAAGTTTATATGGGTGCCGAAATCGAATCCATTATTTGTCGTATACATGTGAAACTTAAAGGAAGGAACAACTAATGATACCTTGACAATGTATATTCTAGACATATGACATGAGAAATGAAAATTTCCTCTCACTCACAAACTTTCAAGGTGGCAGAGTAGCATTTGAAAATGAGAAAAAGAAGAGAAATAGTATGTATTAGAAAGGTTTGATTTCCACATCTCAAGATATATAAATTATGTATCTGGTAAATGGGTTGAACTAAAACTTGCTAGCATATCTCAAATGCCTAATAAAGGGAATGATGAGTTAATTACCTCAGCTGACTGCAAAGTAACAAATGAAAAGATAGGAAATATGGTACTCAAATTAAGAAGCCAGAAGAATGTGTATAAAGAAGACATCATGAATCCCCCTGGAGATGAAACACACTTGTCTTAGTGTTATGGATGGGAGATCATTACTTTGTATTATGGTTGGGATCTCATTACTTTGGCACAAAATATTAGGACATGCAAGTTTCTCACTTATCAATAAACTGGTCTCAAAAGATCTGGGTGTAGGTTTTCCTAGAACAAAAGTGGTTAAAGGTATTGTGTGTGATGCAAAAGGTAAACATGTAAGTCTTCTTTCAAGCCTAAGAAGAGGGTGATCACCACCAGACCATTCGAGCTACTTCATATAGACCTGTTTAGACCAATGGTGGTGCTGAGTAGAGGAGGAAAGAGATATGTGTTTGTGATAGTGGATGACAACTCCAGATTTACTTGGACACTCTTTATCAACTCCAAGGATAAAACTTTTGATGCATTCCAAATCATCTCTAAGCTATTTCAAAGAAATTTAACTTTGTGGTTGTTGGCATAAGATTTGATCATGACACTAAATTCGAGAATGAAAATTTCTTGATATTTTGCTAAGAAAATAAAGTGGATCATAACTTCTCTGCTCATAGAACTCCTCAAAAAAATGGTTTTGTTAAAGGGAAGAACATATCACTGTAATACATGGCCAAAGCTATGCTTATATCCATCAGCATGACAAGGAGTTTTTGGGTTGAAGCTATGAATAATGTATATTATCTCATTAATAGGTGCATGGCCGTTTGGCTGTAAGTGCTTTATTTATAACAACGAAAAGGATGTCTAGGTGAAAGTTGATGCCAAAAATGATGAGGGGATATTTATATGCTATGCCTCACAAAGAAAAGCTTACAAAGTCCTAAATAAGAGGACAAGTTGTATGGAAAAAATGTTCATGTCATTTTCTGATGAGGATAGATACATTAGTAGGGAATGAGGAACTAATGATCATGACAGCATTGGACTGGTACTTGATTCACAGGATGAACAAGAGGAAGCTATGCATGAAGAAGTTTTCATTATGCTGAATTAGGCATCTTAGAAACTGCCAAGACATCAGGATCAGGGGGAACTGCTCAGGAAGACACAGTCTCTTATCAATTAAATGAGCCTTGACCCTTAAAGTAGGTTCTGGGAAGAAATTGGAAGCACCAAATTGAGAATAATATATGTCCTATTGATTCTATATTACAAATCAGGACAAAACTCAGAAATATGTGTGTTCACTCAGCATACTTTTCACTCATTGAACCAAAGAATGTCAAGAAGGCTCTATTAGATGCATACTAGATCATGACATTAGAAGAAGAGTTGAATCTGCACAAGAGAAGTTGAGTGTAACATTTAGTGCCAAATCCTACTGATAGAACTATTATTGGAACTAGGTGGGTGTTTAGGAAAAAACTGGATGATCAGCGTACAATCACTAAAAACAAAGTTAGACTTGTGTTTAAAGATACAATTAAGAAGAAGGAATTGACTATGTTGAAATCTTTTCACCAGTTGCAAGGATAGAAAGAAATAAAGTTTTTGATTACCTTTGCAATTCACATGAAGTTTAAATTGTATAAGTTAGATGTTAAGAGTGCATTCTTAAATAGGTTCCTAGTGGAAGAAGTGTATGTGAAACAGCCTCCGGGAATTGACAACTTTAAATTTCCTAGTCATGTTTACAAACTTGGTAAGGCTCTATATGACATCAAACAGGCACTAAAAGCTTGCTAAGATAATGCCACGATCCAAAATTTCTATCGTGATGGTGGCTATCTCACCCATCGATAGATTAGCCAAAACTAGTGACAAATAAATAACATAAATATAGTACAAAAATGAAATATAATCATTGAGAATTATAAAAGGTTAAAATGGTAATTATATCTATTTCTCAAAACCCGATAACCATTGTAATACAAGTCATTAATTTGAATTATACATGTAAATTAGGTCTTAACAATGTATTTAATGAATAAAGATAAAAATAAATAAAAAGATACGAGGAGATCTCTGGGAAATAATGGCAAGCTGGGCAACTATCTTGATAGCGATCTCCTTCAGAGATGGCATTGTACTTAGCGAGAGACGACTATGTTGGTAGTTAACAGGCTGATATGTTGGTATTTTTGCCTAAATCTGACAATATTCTGGGGTATAGAGTATTTGGATGAGCTATGTTTATTATGTATCTCTTTCTGTATATGTGTGTACTTAGACCGATAAGAATTTATGGCACCTCAGGTGGGTTAACTGGGGTTTTTGATCATAATAAGGCTAGGAGAGATTCTGCTCCATACCAGAGCTTGGCATCTATTCGTCGGTTGTGACAGTGTATTGATGGTAAATTGGTTCTATGTACATGCGTTACTTGTGTTTGCGCCTACGAGAGATATGATTCTATTTTACCCCACCATCTGAGATGATCCCCTTGCGGGTTCCATGATTCAAGAGACTACATGTGTGACGATAGTGGGAACCTTGATAAGACATGGGTTGTGCCTATATGGTGTACTTAGGTCCAACCGAGCTATGGTATATGGATTGATCCTTAGTATTGGCATTTTACCTTGATGACTATACTATTGCTGGGCTGGTTATGATGTTTGTTTCATGCGGGTTCAAGTCCCTCAATGGACCCTGCCAATCTGGGTTATTATGCTTGGACCATGTTGCATAGCCCAAGGGAGGGTTATACGAGGCAGTAGTGGTATATGGTTCGAGTCCTTCATGGGTTCCTCACGATTTAGGACTATCCCGGGGAGAGGGAGAATGTCAACTTCTAGTTTTAGTGCATATGGTTCGAGTCCTCTATGGGTCCTTCTCGATTTAGGACTATCCCAGAGAGGGAACATTTCGACACTTCTAAAAGTACTGTAATGATTAACATACATCATAGAATGACATGTAAAGTCATAGAACATGAATTATAGCCATGTAATATCTTGATAAGACTAAATTTAACTTGTATAGCATGATTGGGATAAAACCTTAACACATTGATTCATAAATTGAACTAAAAATTCAAGAATTTTGACACAAGGTTTAATGAAAACCCTCATTGAAGTTTTACATACCTCGTTTCGATGACTTTGAACTGAATATACTTGTAGATCCTTGAGTTTTTAAACCTAGAGATGGAACCCTAAGAATGAAGTGGAATAGATCCGTTTGCTATTCTTCTTTTGAGTTTAAGAATAAGAGAAAATGGTCGAATGATGGGTTTAATTCTGTCTTCTAGGAGGTAAAACAATGTAGGAAACGTATTAGGTAGGTTGGTGAATGGCTATATTTCCTCTAGAAAATAGACTGAAAACTGATGGGGGCCTTCCTTGACTCAACTCAGGAGTTGTAGCTATCAAGACTCTTGGGTTCAAGTTATGGTTTGGAGACTGAAACTTCAGGATGATGGTGACCGAGTAAAAAAACACTACATCTCTTGAGGTGAGTTCGTACCTTGAATACCAGGTCGTGATCTTGAGGCTTATTTTAATTATTTTATATTGTCACTCCACGAGTATGCATTATGATTTGTACAACCCATTCCATAGCTTGTGGAACTAGTAGTAGTTTAGAAGACTTCCTACTGAGGTTCTAGAAGAGGTAACACGAGTCAAAAATATGACTCATGGTCCTGGGTACAAGTGTCGTGCAACAACTCATGGCTTTTTAGGGAAACTTTTCAACTCTCTGATGGGTACTCACGAGTTTCTAGTATGACTCGTAGTTCCACACCACAAGTTATGAGTAGACTCGTGGGGACTCTAAAATGTCTTACAAGTTTTTTAAGCCAAGTCTGGGTTTTTAGGAACAAAACACGTATGGGGTACACAATATATCCCCATTGGGATCATTCATTCTTGAATAAAAGCGGAAGTTGAGTTTAGAGTGTGATTAATTGCTAAAATTAACTAATTGAGTACTAAGATGAGCATGTATATGATACTAACTAAACTGAATTGAAATAAAAATGACTGAACATAAATGGCCGAATGCATACATTGAAATTCATAAAAGATTGATATAAGAGAAGAGAGTGTAGCTACCTTATACTTGATTAGTGCTAGGAGGGAAAAAGTACAGGTATTTTGGGATCATATATCCCTTTGATTCTCATGTAGCTACCTTAACCAACTAATTTCTCTATATTATTTTGACTGAAGCTACGTCCTTACTCGTGAGTCTATGAGCCTACATGTCTAATATACAGAACGGTACCTTCTCATAAGTGAGGCTATCCTCTAACCAATGATTTTCACCAGCACTACCAAGGAAAAATCACCAATGCATATCTTCATCAATTAGATATGAAAGACTGGATTCAATGTTGCCAAATCCGCTGGAAAGATTAACTCATAGTCCATCTTCCTTATTCTCCTCATAATCTGATAAGGGCCTATACATCTAGAACTGAGATTACCTTTCTTCCCTAATCTCATCACCCCTTTCAAGGGTGATACCTTCAGAACTACCCAACCATCTACTCGGAGGTCTAAGTCCCTTCTTCTAATATTTGCATAGGGCTTCTGTCTACTCTGATTTTTAGGTGCACTTTGCTACCTAAAAATTTCTGAAAGACTTCTGTAACTCAGAGACAAACTAGGTACGCTTATCTAAAATAATATATAATGGAACACCATGCATTCGGGAACATGGTGTTTTTCTTAGTGTCTCCCATGAAGAGCGTTATGAGATTTAGTCAGAGGGGCAAAATTAGCCCCTAATTTATTGGACTGTATGAGATAGTAGAGCTAGTTGGCGAAGTTGATTACAGATTTGCACTATCTCAAGAGTTATCCGCTGTCCACTTAGTGTTTCATGTGTCCATGTTGTGTCGCTATATACCAGATCCTTCCTATGTACTCTGTTTTGAGTCTGTTCAACTGTACAACTGTTTGATTTATATTGAGTATCCTGAGGCTATTATTGGAAGAGATATAAGATGGCTTAGGTACTGATATATTCTCCACTGGACTCACTGCTCAGTCAAGAAGGCTACTGGGAAATAGAGAGGATACACAAGCCTAGTATCCGTAATTTTATGATTCTTCAGGTATTTCTCAATTTCCTTAACTTTCTCAAATAAACGTTCCTATAGTGGGGTATGTTATGACGACCCTCAAAATTGTTTTTATATTTTTGCAGGTTTCTTATATTTAGAGCGACCTTATAACTTTCCCAAGTCATGCGTGGCTTTCTGGGTTGATAGGTTGGTTCATGGCAGTTATTATGGTATGTTTCCTTTTAATTATGACTTTTTTGGGGATTAATTTATTCATATGATACCGAAAGTAGTTTTCATCGATTTCGTTGAGTCCGGAATATACTTACATAAAACTTTTGTATATGGGTTAACGAGGTGGAGCCCTGATTGCACTCTATACATAAGTAAGAGCATGCATCAAATTTTTAGCACAGTCCCTCATCGCAATCGCGCCAGTGGAGTGCGATCACGCTAAGTCCTGGCACTTTCTACTTTGCATGATTGTGGTAAAGGGCCATGATCGCGGTATCACCCAGGGACCTCCTTCAGCGTGATCACGCTAGGTGGGCATGATCCATCCACTGTTAGCCAGTGTATATAAATACTGTCCATCGACTTTTTCCTCATTTCCCACTAAGTTTTAAGAAAATCCTCCTTTCCCCAAGCTTAAATTTAGTCCTTTCAAGTGTTACAGTGTAGTTTTGCTTTGTAGAGATGTGTTCCTTTATCTATACGCCTACTTTTACGGGGAAAATTCGTGTTTTTGATTTACTATTTTAATTGACCCCTCTATTGATATATAAATATGGGCCTTATTTTACTCGTATTGACACACTGGTTATATTGTTTCTATTCCTATATGATTTTGAGCTTCGTATGTGATTCCAGATATTGTGGCACTGTTTTTGAGGATATCGCTTGAGTCTAGGTAGGTTATGGTCTACTTTCTTCAAAATGGGTATTCGTATACTATATGTATAGTAAAGCCCCCTATGTGCTTAGTTATTTGGTCTATGGCCTATATAGCTGTATTGTAGCTAAACTACTTACCTAGGGGATGTATCCCCCTGCCCGCGTGCTTCATGCTGAATTTGGACTATAGAGTGGCTGGGGGAGAAGTAACACTATGCATATTTCATACATGGACTATGGATCGTAGTAAGGTTGACGAGGGGATTAAACTAGTTGTTAGAGCCTAACTGTTATCCCTTGATATAGGCTAGTAGTTATAGAGCCGATCTAGGTAGGCTGATTATTTGTTTTCTATTTGAGATGTTGTGCAAGGACTGAGTAAGGGGTGTCCCTTTAGCCATATTTAGCAGGTTATAACTATTTTGGACACTCCATTTCCTTACGTAGAGACCTTGTATTTAGCTAGTTATGGCTATGATGATAGTGATCTTCTTCAGAGATGGCATTGTACTTAGAAAGAGATGGCTATGTTGGGTAGTTAGCAGCCCGGTATGGTGATACTTTTTCCCTAATGTGGAACTATCTTGGGGTATAGGATATTTAGATGACTATTTTGATTATGTATCTCCTTCTGTATATGTGTGTACTTAGACCAATGAGCATTTGTGGCACCTTTGGTGCAGTTAGATGGGGTTTTGAATCATAGTAGGGCTAGGAGAGATTATGCTTCGTGCTATAGCTTGGCATCCATTCGTGGGTTGTGATAGTGTGTTGATGGTAAATTGGTTCTAGTTACTTGCATTACTTGTGTCTGCGCCTATGAGTGGTATGGCACTATTTTACCACACCATCTGAGATATCCCTTTGTGGGCTCGATGATTGAGGAGACTACTTGTGTGATGATGGTGGGAACCTTGATAAGACATGGATTGTGCCTATATAGCTGTACTTAGGTCCTATCAAGATATGGTATATGGATTGATCCTAAGTATTGGATTTTACCTTGATGACTATACTATTGGTGGGCTGGTTACGAAGTTTGTTTCGTACGGGTTCAAGTCCCTCAATGTACCCTGCCAATCAGGGTCATTATATTTGGACCATGTTGTGTAGCCCGGGAGAGGGTTATATGGGGAAGTAGTTGTATATGGCTTGAGTCCTCCATGGGATCCTTTTGATTAAGGACTATTCCAGAGAGGGAGCATTCCAACACTTCTGTATAGGGTATGCGATTTGTGTCTTCTATGGGTTCCTATCAATTCGGGATAATCCCAGAGAGGGAACATACAAGTAATTATCAGTGCCTCTACAACTCTCTTGACTAGGGACTATCCCAGAGAGGGTGTATGGCAATAAAGATTTGTCTTTCTTCTATAGCCCTCTGGACTTGGAACCATCCTAGAGAGGGAACATACCAAATATCCGGTCTTCGGTATGGTTGACAACTTTCCTTATCTCCTTTATTTTTATATCAATAGCTACATGATTAATGTTAGATGTACTCTATCAGGTCCTATTTACACTGGTTTTGTTGGGACTACGGATGCACATTATATGTGAGCATGATTGGCTTACGACCCGAGCCAGTGTTTGGGGAACCTACCCTATTAGTGTATCCTCCTCACCTATTAGCCGATGCTATATACATTGATGATTATAACCCTGTCTTTGTATTTTTTAGCTTCTTATGTATTTCCCCTATGGGGTGGTTCACTATGTACCTCTTCTCTACTTACTTTGAGTTACCTTTACCTTATTTATGCTTACTGATGCCCGGTCAACCTATGATGCTTACTGGGTACCCGTTGTTTTGGTACTCATGTTGCACTTCAATATATTTTCCTTATACTTGGACGAGTTTTTTGATGGTCGTGATCGATCACAGTAGTTGGTACTTTTTGGAGATTCGATATGCAGCTAGTGTCCTTGCTGGCTGGTTTTCCTTTCAGTGTCGGGGCTATCCTAGTCAAGTCTTGGATAGCCATTTTTATAGTTACCCCATCAGGGGTTGTATTTTTGTATTCATGCACTAGGTTTTGGGAGTTATTCTATGCTGAGTTTTGTATATCTAGATCTCTTTTATGCTTTCCTTCTCTTCTTCTCCTCCTTCTTTTGTTTTTGGGTTCTTGTTACTATCCCACCACTATCTGCTTTAGGCCAGAACCAGGCTTGTCTATAGGTTAGATGTAGATGGCATCACTACTCAATTTTTGTTTCGTCACAAAACCCCTGCTATAGTGATTCACCCGATTCAGACCGGTTTACCTTGACTCTTCGTGATTGCAGTCTTCTTGACGCAATTATGGAGAACAAAAATTCACAAAGCTTCATGATCAAAGCCCACCACACAATCACGATGATCATGATCTCACACCTTTTTAATCATGGTCCCTTTAATGCGATCATGAATTTTATGTTGCACTAGTTGACAATAACCAAATGTAGTACTACTTTGTAAAATTCACAGATTAGTACCTCAGTATTCATTCAAAGTACTCTACACACAAACTATATATGCACCCATACTAAATTCAATACTCTAGACTTAAAGGAACTATAAAAAACACAAAACCAAGGTCTTATTGGCCTAATATCCATTAAGGACAAAACTGAAGAAAACTTTAATCAAAAGACCAAAAGGTCCTTAGAACCCATAGAAAATATACTAAACCTCTTCCTCGATAAAAATCACCTCCTAAAATAACAAAATCATCAAATTTTAAATTTGAGCACTCTAACCTCAAATCTTGACCCATGTCAAACTTAAAGCTTAAACTTTCATATTATCTCAAAAACCACTCAAACTCAACAAGAAAGGTCTAAATCTAAAACTGAAGGTGTTCCTAGGCCAAATTCCATCTTCTGTAGCTTAGGGAACTAGTAGATTATCAATTTGATACTCCTAACTTTGAATATCAACTAAAGTCAACTATTTTTCAACTTAAGCCTTAATAACTATAAATCTTCTGTAATAGCAAATATTTCCTTTCCACCCTCTAACCAATGATACAAATAGACTTTGTATGACATAGTACAACAACAAAAAAAGCAAAATGGTAATTTACTTTGAAAATAAAAAAACAACATTGAGGGTCATTACAGATAAACTCTTATCCTTGTTACTTAATCATGGATATAATAGAGAAGGAAATGATAATAAATCCTTCTTGAGAAGGCAAGAGAAGAATTTCTTATAGTTCAAACATCATACCCAGAGTCTATACCTTGGACAAAACATGGCACCCAGAATTACAAGTGTCCCGAAGGGTTGTACCCTTGAATATGGCATTCACTATATATGGCATGGTAACTGAGCAGAAATGGTTGTAAAAGCATGAACGAGCAAACCTTAAACAGTTACTGAGATATCATAAAGGAATGCAGTTTGTAAACCCAACATAACTAAATGAAAACATAACTACTACCTGAAAGCATTCTAACATTGATAACCGAGTTTCTTGGACATTGGAAAAGTCCTCAACTAACCCAAGATAATTACTACAAACTGAAATGCAACCAGAACTAGAGAGATAATATGAACAAGTATTCTTCCTCGATAATTGAGCAATTACTACTTATCACGGGGATGCAGATGTCTAAGCTAATCATGAGCATGAGAAGGGATGTCCAGATCAGTAAATTAAACATAATGAGCATATGATAATGCAATATGCAATATGATTAAACATAATCTATAGTAAACATAAGTGTACCAAACATGATAAAGTAAAATATGTAAGCTTGATATGGAATAATTTATAATTGTCAAATGATTAAACTTAAGGATAAAATGCATAATAACGAGTCAATTTAATACTTTGAAGTAAATCAATGTTTTTGTAAACACTGTAAAACTATTTGTGGGAGTTTATTTTTACCAATGTAAATTATGTGAGCAGACACGAGTCTAACCTACTTCCCCGTTGGTGGATGCACTAAACCTGGAAAAAGGTATAAGACCTAGTTTTATGTGGATCCACTATATTGAACTGAATCTTACAGGCTAATATCCTATAGTGGCATGTAGTTCTAAGATTAGGGTTAGTTGGAACCCAAATTCGCTCGGTGCTAAATACTATTATCTAAACTGACACTTTGACTGCTCTGGTCATGATCTTTGAGGACATATCTAATTACCCCCACTGACTATAAGACTGAGCATAGACTATTAAATATTTATTTATTTAACTGAATGAGTCTAATAATCATGCTAGGTTTTTTCTGAATCTTTAAATAATAATATTTCAACATATATTCAAAATAAATCTAAAATAGGCTTAATCTTTGTAAAACCATCATAATTACTGAAATCAAGTATTTTCTAGGTTTAAGCCATGAAAACCTAAACATGAGTCAAAAATACTGCAATGATTAACATGTATTATAGAAAGACATGTAAAGTCTTAAAATATGAATTATATGCATGTAATATCTTGAGAAGACTAAATTTAACTTGCAAAGTATGACTGGGATAAAATCTTAACACATTGATTCATAAATTAAACTGAAAATTCAGAAATTCTGACACAAGGGTGAAGGAAAACCCTCATTAAATTTTTACATACCTCGTTATAGATAATGGGACACCACATTCTGACTATCTCCTAAAAGTAGAGTTATTCATCATCTCCTGCTGAATAAGTCGCTCTTACCAGCTAGAAATGGGCAAATTTGGTCATTTTGTCCACAATCACCTATATAGGATCATGCTGTTTGTGAGTGTGTGGTAGACATGTGATAAAATCCATGTTAATCACCTACCACTTCCAAGAAGGAATTTCAACATTTTAAGTCACAGCTCCTGGCCTCTAGTGCTTAACTTTAACTTGCTAACAGGTGGGACACTTAGTAACAAAATCTATTATGTCCCTCTTTATGTCGTTCCACCAATAGGCTTCTCTCAAGTCTCGGTATATTTTGGTAGGGCTTGGACAAATCGAGTATCTGGATCAGTGATCCTCATACAAATCTTCCTTATTAACCTATAAATTGTTGGAACGCACAATCTACACTGATAGAGAAGCACACCATCTCCCTTTAGGAGAAAATCTAAACCATCTAAATATGGACAAACCCCTTGAGCTGGTGCAATAATAGATAACTATCCTACTTCTCCTTCACCTCAAAAAATAATGATGATTTTGAACATTTTAAACTAATAATCTACCATCATCTGCGTCTATCAATCGAATGCTCAATATATACAGGCATGTGCTTATCTTTAACTAATTTTTCTTTCTTTCTTCAACATGAGCCATACTTTCTATTGATGGTCTGCTAAGTGTGTCTATCACTACATTCTCTTTACTTGTATGGTAAAACATACTTATATCATAATTTGTCAAGAACTCAAGCCACCTCATCTAATGGATATTCAACTTATCAATAACACATACATTAGACTCTTATGATCAATGAATACATCAACATAAACACCATACATATAGTATATTTATATCTTCAATGCAAATATCACAACTGCCACTCAAGGTCATGAGTCGGATAATTATTCTCATGAGATTTATAAGTCTAGAAGCATAAGCTATTACATTGTCATTATGCATCAACACACAATTGAGTCCAACTAGGGAGACATCACAATGGACAACAAACCCCTATATACCCTTTAGTAGGGTTAACACTAGGGAAAAAGTTAGTTGAGTGTTCAACTAGTCAAAGAGTAAACTATAGATGAAAAACCCTCAATAAATCTTAGGTAGTAACCAGCTAATCATAGATAACTCTTAAATATCTGAAGAAGAGATGGGTATAGGCTAGATCTTGAGTGCATCAATTTGTAGTCCACATGATTACCCTCACTAGAATACATATGACTGGGGAAAGCTACTGAATTCAACAAAAACTCACACTTAGGGAACTTTTTATACAATTGATGATCCTGGAGGGTCTAAAGAACAATCATTAAGTGACTATCTTTCTCCTCATCTCTTCTAAAATAAATCATAATATCAACTATGAATACAATCACAAACATTTCCAAGTACTGCTTGAACACTTTATTCATGAGGTCCATAAAGGCTGCAAGAGCATTGGTTAGTACAAAATAAATGACTACAAATTCAAAGTGTCCATATTGCGTTGTGAAGGCTATCTTCTAAATTTCATATTACCTGACTTTAATTTGATGGTATTTTGATCTATGGTCTAGTTTGGAGAAATAACTAGCTCCCCAAAGCTGGTTGAACAAGTCACCAATCTTGGGGATAACATACTTGTATTTTATGATGATTTAATTCAACTAGTGGTAGACGAAGTGCATTCTGAGGGACCCATATTTCTTACTTAAGAATAGTACATGAGGGGATGCACTGGACCTGATAAACCCGTTATCTAGGAGGTTTTCTAACTATTTCTTTAGTTTTCCAAGTTCTATTGCAGTCAATCGATATGATAGAATATAAATTGGCTTAGTATCTAGAAGAAGGTCTATCCCAAATTCAATATCTATATCTCAATATACTCTGGGTAGATCTTTGAGAAAGAAAATTAGAAGTTTATTAACCACTAGAACTATCTAGAGACTGGGGTCTCGGACTTACAGCCCTTAGCCCAAACTAAATGATAAACACATCCCTTTGAGATTATCTTTCTGGCATTACCTTTGTGACGGCTAGACTACCCTTCCAATCTAGGACTGGCTCATTAGAAAATTAGAATTTAACCACTTTGATCCTATCGACAATTGTGGCCTAGAAGAAATATAACCAATCCATGCCAAGGATGACACCAAAATCTAACATCTCAAGTTATATAAGATCGCCTGAGGTGAATCTCTTGAGGACTAATACTGGACCATTTTTGTAGAGCTTATTGCTAGGATGGAGTCAACAATTGGAGTAGAGATAGAAAAGGTCTCTAGGAGTTTTTCTAGACTGAATCAGAACTTATTAACAATATAAGGAGTGATGTCAGGATGGATCTACATATCTCTTGTAAAATCTGACACTCACTTTCCATCCACACTAAAACCTATCCAATAAGTAAATAAGAACATTAGGTTTGCTATACACTCATAGAGCACTAGCTTCAAACCAGTGAACAGATAGTGTAAAATTAAAACCAATGTAAGGCAAGAACCCAATTATTGATGCTCTGCTAATAGACCCCCTCCTTTGAACATAGATCCGAACTCCTACTCAGAATGGTTACGGAATAAGGATTAATTGTCTTTCAAACGTGATTTGAGTGACCTGCTAGAGTTGCTGATATAGAGGACTGGGTAATACTTCCATTGTTTCCTTATTTAGCTGAAGGGCGATCCTTAAGTCTGTGGCCAACCCTACCATATTTGAGACAATTACTCTGTCCATACAAGCATTGACCAAGAAGGTTATTGTTGTAGTGACTGCAAGTAGTGTGGGTACGCTCTCTTGTAATGTTACGCTGAGAGTGAAAAGATGGTGTCTTAAACTACTGATCTTATTGAGGCCTTGAGTCTGATATGGAGGCACTAGCTGATGAAGGATCTAATGCAGAAGAATTTTGTTACTTAGATGGCTTGTTTGTCCCACTAAAATAGTATGATTATACTTCGAGTGGCCATTCTTGGCCTTTTTACTTAGATAAGCTTCTCCCACCTTAGACTTATCACCCTTAATATGCTCTAGATAGAACATCAATATACTAATATCCATACATTTTATCAATATAATCACTCTTCTCTCCTTCACCAGATGTGGGGAGAGTCTAGACACAAACAAGCTCGTTTTATTCCACAAGTTTGCCACTATGTCAGGAGCAAATTATGATACATAGCAGAACTTTAGGCAATATTATGACACACTAGTGGATCCATACTCTAAATTCATAAACTCCTAAGTCTTATCTTAGTTTAGTTTCTGAGGAAAGAAATGCCTAAAGAATGCCTTCTCAATTTCTGTCCAAGCTAGAGGTGTAACTCCATCAACCCTTTTCTTTTTTCTACTAATTAACTAATAAGTGAGCCATATGATGCTTTGCGTAAGTTAGTAAACCTTCCAACTCAAAGGCACCCCAACCCTTATAGACTCTAATGGTCCAATGATGTTAAGGTTAAGGTAATCGAGCAAACGATGATATAATTTTTCTTTGGAAAGTATAAAGATAAAATACTATATGATGTCATGCTATTATGGTCTTGTCATATTGTGCTTCAGATGCATTGGTTGGTCGATAGGTATGTTTGATATCACAAGAAGTCCAACAAATACTCATTGGTGTTTTAAGGACAAAAGAGGAATATTAAACCGTTAACACCCCATTAAGTGGGTAAGAACTATAGAATCCAAAAGGAACTTGAGAATACACCTCAACGAAAATGAAATAGAGAAGAAACAAAAATATTTGTTGTTTTCACAAAGGAGAGGAGACTTGGCTCAAGCAATGAAAGATATTTGTTTTAGTGAGTAGCCATGTGGTTGCTTGAGTGGTAACGATAACAAACTCTCACTTGAGTAACTTGCCAATTCAAATCATTTAATACATACTAATGATGGTGCTAACAATTTATTTTAGAATCCAACCATCTATTTTGATGCTACATAGAGTGCCACATTCTCAAGAGGACACAAAATAAGTTCATTACCAAAATGGAATTCACATTCACAAGAAGGTCTTATCCAAGGATTCTGCCCTTAAAGTTGTAGAAGTAAAATAAACCTTAGGAAGGGAGGAAAAACCTTCGTGGGTTGATGGATCATTGAGTGAGCGGGGTGATACATCTAACCCCATGATCTTAGTGGAGGAGTTTCCTATCAAGGAAAATACTAAAGAAGAGCAAGTTCTCCAAACATCTTGATCTGAGTGATGCATAGGATTGAAGGGCTCTACAAAGAAAGCATGGACAATAATTGGCCAAGTCCAAGATCTAGTGCCCAAAGTAAGTGTCCTTTCTTTCCTATTCTTGATAATGTATGGAGGTAAGTTGCATCTTTATTGTGGTAGGTAACTTTTTGTCATTGTTTAATTTGACTACCTATGATGTTTCTATTGGTGCCTCCCATATTGTATTATTTTTTCACAATATGCTTAGAGTGTATTGGATCAAATTTGTGGATACTAATCTTGAGGTGAATGGGAAGAGTCTTTGGGGATTTGTTAGTCCTCAACCACTTTTTGGAATTATTGTCACACTTGTATAGTTAGATAAGGTGAGAACTTTAATAGACTCTTAGAGCATACTTCAGGTTTTGAGAAAGGTACACAACATGTGGGAAGGACCTCTTGTTGTTGCTTGACTATGTGTTCCATAGGTCCCTTAAACCTTTCAATAGCATGGCTCTAGAAAATGATTCCTTCTCTATGGTAATTATGTAAAGGATCAAGTGTGTTCTCATTTGAAGAGACTTATTTGTTCTATATGTCCTTTAATTCCTCATACGTTGTTTAATAAAGTCTCTATCCCTATATTTTGAGTTGCATGTGTGGTTCCCAAAAATGGTTATCATAAACTTGTTTCCTTCCTTTATTATCTCTTTGCTTATGATGATATTCACGTTTGTGTTGAATATGCATCATTTGTGCACTTGAATTATGAACAAGGGAAATGCGACACTTGTTTGATAAGTCTCATAGTGTTTTCATGTGCTTTGACCTATAATGGAATGCTTGATAGACATCTTCTATCATCTTACAGTTTTGCATGTAAGAAAGCTCGGTATCTGGGTTCGTTGTGCATTCCTAGCCAGTAATTCTTCATTTTTATTTTAGTTTCAATGTTTTTCTATAGTAAAAAATGTTTAGGGACTTATATATATTTAATTCTAACTCTGGAATTGAGCCCAAATTCATGCAAAATAATCCCCATGCCATGCTCTTTAATTTGATATAATTATTTTCTAATTTTGAACAGGTAGGGTTTTGGACCCGGCTTTTAGTCGAGACTTTGGCCCTGCTATTTATATAGCAATATGGGTTTTGTTTTACTCATCTTGAATCGTTGATCATGTTTTCGACAGTTTCACTCCTATTTGGAATTTGTGCTGAGATTTTGACTCATTGGACGATCTTTAGAATTGTTTTTGGGCAGCCACGTAGGCTAGGTGTAACATATTATTGACGAAGTTTTGATATAGAATTTACATTGGTAAATTGCCAGCTCAGGGTTGGGATACTAGTCTAGAGCCCCATTATTATTACACTTTGGCCTATTGTTATTTTGCTGGCTTTATCATTCGGTACTCAACCTAGGACTATGCAAGCCCACCCTTTGTTTTGCGCCAACTCTGGACTATAGTATGGTTTGGGAGAAGCAGCATCTTTGATATGTATATTTATATGCCAAATTTTAACCGTAGTGAGGTAGGAAAGGGGATTATACTAGTAATTAGGGCTTACTAGCCATCCCCCGGAATTGTTGTTTGGTATCCTAGAGGCCGATCCTAGGTAGGATGCTTATCTGCTCTTAAGGTGTATGTGTTGTTATTTTAGTGATACTATGAATATTATTTTCTTCTGATGTGGTGTGATACTTGGTAGAACGAGGTTATGGATTGGCCAGGGGAAACTAGGTTTGACCGTTTCTTCTGCTATACATATTTACGGGCTTTGGTATTCCTGCCTAATGATTATGCCATTACTGGCATTTGTGAAAGAGTGTACAGGGGATTGGTTATGTCCACAGACTCTTCGACCTAGGTCTCTACGTTGATGCCTGTGGTGCTGCATAGCCTGGGTGGAGAGGTACACTAGGGGATGAAGGGTAAGTATACGAATATAGATCTTCTATGGATGTTCTTCACGTCCTGATAAAACCCTTATTTATATATATGTGGTTCTGCAGTGCTATGGGTTACCAAGAAAGATAGCGTATGGGTATTTGGGTAGCTTGTAGTAACCCTTGGGTAGTACTTTCTAGTTATACCAGTTATTAGTGTACTTTTGAGATATACTTAGCATTTTTTGTTCATAGTATCACCTAATTATGGCTTCACTAAGGACCGGTTGGATTATCTGTGAGCTGATTATTTCAGTTTATTGGTACCCTTTTGTTGCATTGATCGCTTTTTACATTATTTATGCTTATTGTTAGTCAATCGGCCTCTACCTACTGAGTAGTTATTGTTGTTGGTACTCACGCTACACTTCTGCACCCTTTTGGTACAGATCTTGGCAAGAGTCAACAGCGGGGTCACGATCGAGCCAGATAGAGTTGTTCTATTTTGGAGATACAGTGAGCATCAGGTGTCCTTGCTACTTCCAGTCTCCTTCTGTGTTGTAGTTGTTCCATCTATGACTTGGGATAACTTTTGGATTTATATATACTTTGAGTCATGCGGACTTGTATTCTATTTTGACTATATTCACTTATAGTAGCTCATCATCCATGACACCAGGTTTTGGGAAGTGTCTTTTTGTTGTTATGTTGAGTTGCCTCTTCCTTCTTTTCGTGTTTCTCTTTAGGACTTCAGGCATTGGCCCACCACTACTTGCTCTGGGAAAAAAAATTAGACTTGTCCATAGGTGAGATGTAGATGCCATCACCTCCCTATTTATGTGTCATGACCCGATTTTTCGGATCATGATGGAACCTACTATACTACCAGTAGGAGAACCAAACCTCGTAGTCCGTAGCCGATGCAGAGGACTAGTATATTAAATGCGGAAGAATATCAAAAGTTATATGAAAACAGTAAGTTTGCGGAATTAAATAAGAAAGAGATCACCCAAAATTCGGTATCAGTGTCAACGAACCACTAAGTATAGAATCATAAAACTGAAGGAAATATAGTATCCATAACGTCTTCGAAATACAATGGAGATAAATAAAATTTGAAGAAAAGCAGGATCAAGCAGGACGCCAAGCTCACCCTGAATCTCTCATCTGGGAAGAATCCAAACAAACAGTGATCTGTGTATCACAAACAAAAACCTATACTTGGATCTGCACAAGTACAAGTGTAGTATGAGTATAAGTCGCCGAAGCAACCCGTACTCAGTAGGCTTCGAGGGCCCACTGAGCGCATAACAGTAATAAGTGTAGTAAATAA
>JBDJHY010213596.1:0-11353 GCA_039654485.1 Withania somnifera | reverse complement strand
ACTATTTTTACCTATTTTAGTCCAAGCTTCACCTCCTGGCACCGGGACTTCCATATATATTTGTTTTTACTACTAAATGTTGGGGCTCGAGACTGACTCCGTTCGATAGTGAGTATAGTACTGGGACTTGAGACTGTCGTTGTACGATAGTGTGTACAATTTTTTGACACACATGGTACTAGCGGTTGTGAAGACATGATGATAATGATTATTGATGACCATAGGTGATAATACCACGCAAATATACTTTGGCTTTGAACGCCTTAATTTGCTAAGTACAGCTAGCGGATATTACGTATATGATATGATATACAAGCTTGTAAGCCTTGATTTGTCGAGCTGTGCTTGACGGTATTATTGATACGAAGCATTATATGTCGGTGGAATAATACCATTGCGGGGCACTATGTGCCTATTGTGATTCATTATGGTTCTGGAAGTAGGATGTGAGGTTCTATGACGTTCATATGTTTGTTAGTTTTTTGCACTTATTTTCTTTAGTGTACTCATATCGGTGAGTATGTTTGTGTGTATATTGCATTTCCTTATGGGGGACTTGTCAACGCTTAATTGCTTTACTTTATCATTGATATTACTACTTATCTGCAATTACTGGCTATTTGAGGTTTTGTGTTATGTGGGATTAGTTATACTCCTTATCTTTCTTGATTCCATTATTTATTGAGTTATATTTCGCATATATTGCGCGAGGATGCCGGGTACGTTCTCTTCTATTACCTGCGATCTTGCTATGTGAATAACTAGCACCATCTGTCTATGTGACACTTGTTTCGTACTTGAATTGCTAGTTTCTTGTATTTTCCTATTTATTTTGTGACCCCTCTTTCTTGTACTTTATTATTTACTGCATTTATTATTTTTATGCACTTAGTGGGCCCTCGAAGCCTACTATGTACAGGTTGCTTCGGCGACTTGTACTCATACTACACTTGTACTTATGCAAATTCGAGTATAAGTTCCTGTTGGTGATACATAGATCGCTGTTTGTTTGGATTACATTCACCTTCGAGATTCAGGGTGAGCTTGACGTTCAACTTGGTCCTGCTTCTCTTCAGACTTTATTTTGTTGATCTCCATTGTATTTCGAAGATACTTTATACTATATTCATTTCAGTTTTATGATTCTGTACTTAGTGGTTCATTTGAAACTGATATCGTATTTTGCATTGTTATTCTTTTCTTAATTAACTCCATAACTTTTATTATTTTCATATGAATTTTCATATTCTTCCCCATTAAATGCAGTAGTCCTTTGCTTCGGCTACGGTTGGTTCTCCTACTGGTGGTATAGTAGGTGCCATCATGATCTGTGAAATCGGGTCAGGACAGTTGAGCTCCTGAAGTATTATGACATTGACATTCTATATCATCCATATGTGTTTAGATATTCCTTGAGCCATACGACAGTCAGTATAGGTAGATTAGCTTATTTTTAATTTCAGAGAAAATTTTGTCTCTAGACATCCGATTTTTAGCTAACAAGATATTTTAGCTTTATATCGGGTTGTTGCTCATGTTGAGGATATATCTACCTAGTTTGATCAGATCCAACAGTGAAAATTTTGTAATTTCCACTTAGTTGAGCTTTGAGAGTAGGACCTGAGGGGCGTTTACAATGATGATTCTATAGATAATTATAGTGCTTTATAGGTTTCGAGGGTTGGTTATTTGATTTATACTGTCCTACATAAGGCTCATTTCTCCATATATTCTATTCACTCGGGTACAATGAGGATGTGTAGAGACTTATGACAATACTATCGGTGGAAGAGTTCAAGGAAAGATATCTTAGATTTTGTGTCTTGGTGCCTAAACTATCAGTAGATGAAGTTTGGGCACCAAAGACCTAGGGGAGAGATGTCAAGACTCCCTATTCCTGAGTCGATTTGGAGAAGACCACTATGGAATTCACTTTTGGCTTTTCCCATACTTCTAAAAGTCATGATTGTATATGGTTCATCATGAAACTATTAACCAAGTCATCCACTTCATGCCTACAAAATCTTCTTGGGGTGCCAAGAGATTGTCCAATTTATATGTTTAAGAGGTTTTTAAACTACATATAATATCAGTTTCCATCATATCTGATAGGGGCACATAGTTTTCATTATGGTTTTAGAGGATATTTCTGTGAGATATAGGTATACAGGTTGATTTGAGTACTACATTCCATCCCCAGACTAATGGGTAGTCCAAAAAGACTATTTAGGTACTCCAGGATATGTTTTGGGCCCGTGTATTTGACTCCAGGGGTAGTTTGGACTAGCACTTAGCTTTAGCAAAGTTCTTGTATAATATTAACTACTATTTTAGCATTCATATGTCACCATTCAAGGCCTTGTAGGTTAAGCGTTAAAGATTTCCCATTGGTTGGTTTAGTTTGTTGAGGCTAAGCCTCAAAGTTTTGAGTTAATTATTGATGCTTTTGAGAGGTTTGGAGTCATTCAAGACTGATTACGGACAATACAGAGTAGGAAAAAGAGTTACGTAGACCATAGAATTTAGCCTTTAGAGTTTAGTGTTGGTGACATGTTATTTATATATGTGTTTCCCGTAAAGGGTGTTATGAGGTTTGGTCGAAGGGGAAAGATTAAACCTATATTTATTAGGCCTTATAAGATTACATAGAAGATTGGTACTATTGCCAATAGACTAGCCTCGCCTATGGATTTAGATACTGTACATCCTGGGTTTTATGTATTTATGCTCTATCAGTATGTTTTAGACCATCTCATGTGACTTCACTGATAGTCTATGCAGTTGGATGATCATTTATCCTATGTTGAGGAGCCTAAGGCTATTATTGATAGAGATGTGAGACGGCTCAGGTCCAGGGAGATTTTGATTGTGAAGGTTCATTATGATCACCACCGTGTCGAGAAGGCTACCTGGGAGATAGAAAGAGATAAGTGAGCCCAGATCCCTATCTATTTGAGCTAAGGTATCCCCTTCTTCCTTGACTTTTGAGGATGGAAGTCCTTTTTAGTAGTGGATATTGTAATAACCCTAGTGGTTATTTTATCTCTTTTCCATATTTCTGTGTTTAGAGACTTCTTAAAGCTACCCCAAGTTATTTCTGACTTTCTGAGATTGGTAGTTTGGCTCCTTAGCAGTTCTATTATCTCAATTTTCCTATTTTTAATTTTTAACTTTAGAATAGTGGAACTCAAGAGTGACTTCTTAGAAAAACAATCTGGAAATTAAATTCTAATAGTTCCTTTAGTTCTGAAATACGTACTTTGGTCTAGTTGGACCACTAATTAAAGTCCAGGAGTCTTCAGTTAGGTTTTGAGCTAGTTTTTGGAAACTCAGTTCATTTGGAGCTTGATTTTTTACTTGAATCAGCCTTTTATTCTTAGAGCATTGGATTGGAATTTTGATGCTTCCATTAGTTCTTTAAATTTAGGTTGGTAGGGGTATTGGTATGCTTTTCTAAGTGTCTAAAATCATTTTAGGGTCCGGATGTCCTTATGATATCCTCAAGTCTTATGGCCCTTTGTTGACTTAATCAACATTTTAGTCAAACAACCTCCGTTGGTTGTTTATCAATTTCGTTGTGTCTTGAATGTTGTTGGCATAATTGAATTATGTATTTTGGACTTCAAACCCATTCTGGGATTTATTTGATTGGTTTTTCAATTGCAAAAAATTGCAGGTGCAGGTACCTGCTGTTTAGCGCGATCACGCTTGGGAGGTAATCACGGTAATTCCTTTTTTGTCTTTTAGTGAGATCTCCCAAGAAGGATGAGATTGCATTGGGTATGGGTTTTTGTTGTTTAACATGATCGCTCTTATGGGACACATTCACGTCGGGATCTAATTTTATTTTTTTAGCGTGAATGCATTGGTGGGATGTGATTTCTTTAGGTTGAGTTTTCCATCATTTAGAGCGATATCTCTATGATGATGCAATATCGCTAGGCTCTGTACCAACTATATAAGGCTTTTCTCTCAATTTTACAAGCATAACTCCTTTTTCCCTTTTCTAAATTCTTGATCTCTAAGCTTGAAAAACACCTCTAAGTGTTGGAATTGGTAGAGGGTGTTGTGGGTAGTGGTTCTTAGTGTTAATTCCTCAATTAAGATGCATTTTATCCTCTAATTCTCTTTGTTCTTGATGAGGGTGTTTCTATTAACGGTAAAAATCCACGGGAGCTAATTGAAGCTTATTTCTTTCCTAATTTTGAGTAGTATTCTACTGTTGGGAGCTTGGTAAGAATTATGGGATTAGTTATTCATTGGTTATTTGGGTATTTTCCGCATGTTCTTAGATCAATATCCCATAAAAATGTTATCTTTTCCTTAATTTTATGGGCAATTTTCTTGATCATTTCTTATCTGGTTGAGCTTAATTTTGAACCATGTGCTCCTTAAACTAGTATTTATGCATTGGTAATTTGTTTTTTATTTTTTAGGTTGCGGGGCCGATATGATAATATGTAGCCTGAAATCCAGCCCATGCATAACATTGTGGTCTTGTTCTTACTGTCTTGACATATACATTATGAATGTACTAGTTTTAGGCTGATTCGATTGCTCTCAGGGTGTGTAGGTAGGCTATGACTTACTCAACTTTATATTAGGTCTTTATTTGGCATATATGAATGGCTAGCTATTGGGGTGGTTTCCTAGGTTGTATGACCTTATTTTGTAATCGTGTTATTATTCGCTAGTTGTGCTCCCCAGTGGGATTATTGTATATTGGGGACTATTGGTGTACTATTTACTATGAGATTCTTGTGGACCATTGACGTTGTATTGTGCAGTACTTATGCATTGTTTACCTTTGTGTTGTAATTGGTGGATTTTGGCCGATATTATCTTTATTGTGGCGTTATTTGAGATTTGTTTGTGGGAAGGCATACATTTAGATATATGATTTGATATACTGTAGTGACGAGTGGGACTCTTAGTTGATATTGCAGAGATAGTAAAAGATGTAACTAAAATAGGGGTTTTCAACAAGAATTAACCTTAAGAGTTTTCCTATACACATGATTCTATGACCATGAGGTGGTATGGAGATATTTTTACAAATATGGTTAGACTATTAGTTTTGTACTTATATGTATACTGGAAAATTTATTAGTTGTAATGAGGTCACCTTGGTTGCCTTGTTAAGTTGTGAATACCTTAGGGATGGGGGGTCCTAATTTTGATATCGAGGCGGGGACTCACAACTGGGCATATTATTATTATTGAGGTGGGCTCTCACGATGGGCCCCATTCTGCCGTATGAAGGCAGGGCCTCCCAAGAAGACTGAACAGGTTTTGTGGCATACATCTCTCTACCCCATTTCCTTCATCCTTATTGTGGTTGTTTGTACCCTTAAGGCTTATGAGGGAGGTCACTTGGGTTCTTGAATGATTTAGTTGTACCTACCAATCAAATGGAGGATGTCTGGTAGGTTTTGTATGTCTTTTTTCTTGATTGTACCAGTAGCTAGATGGGGGGTTATTAGGGTTTTACCTATTCTCTTATTTATTTACATGCTCCTGTACTATTTGTTTGCCTTAGTATGTGTTCATATTAGTTTTCTTACTGTAGAGGAGTTTCACACTATTCCTTTACCTACTTTCGTAACTTAATGTTGTGATGGAGGCCCATGTATGTTTTCTTTGCTCGATATTGCTCTTATTGGATAGCCGTTATTAAGAGGATATTGTACACAAACCTACTTGCTTTAGTAGTTATATTTCGTTGACTCCGAGTATTGGGTTGTTTATTCATGCGTATTAGTTGTTGCTATTGTATTTCTTTGGATATCTTATTGCTTTATCCACTTGTATTAACATGTTCTTATGTTTCCTCACTCTTTACCTTTTTTTTGCTTTTTTTGAGTACTGACGTCCTATGATGATTGGGTACATGTGTTTTGTACTCATGCTGCACTTTTACATCCTTTTCATGGTGCAGATTGAAAGTGCAAGGGGAGATGAGGTGAATTGCAATTTTTCTTTTCCCTTAGTCGACTCTCTTGCTTGATACGGTCTAGTTTTTACTGGAATAGAATAAATAAACAATGTATAACTATGTAGAAAGGGAAATGTTCACATGATATTTTTATACTGGTTAAGGCTCAAAATGAGCTTTAATATATTCCCCTTGGGTTGCAAGAGGTTTCCACTATTTTTCTCTATCCTTTACTAAGTGTTAAGCAACTTGGTGTTACACCTTTTTACACCAATAATTGAGTCCGAATATGAACCCAATTTCTTAATGTTAAGCATATCAAAGAACCTAGATGCAGATTTCTGAGTCTGTTAGGATTTTAACAAACACTCAAAAACACTGAGTCGGTTAGGAGCTCAACGAATACAAACACACAATTGAGTCTGCTATGATATGGTGAACACACAATACATGCTGAGTCTGCTAGGAGCTCAACAAAACTAATCTTGTTAATTCTTTTTAATTTAGCTCAATCCCAATAAATACTGAGTCTGTTAAGATCCTAGTAATCATGACATTCTTATTCTATGCCTCCCTCGAGTTTTTCTCTTCTTTTTTTTGTATACACTGGTATATGTTA
Source organism: Withania somnifera (assembly GCA_039654485.1). NCBI lineage: Eukaryota > Viridiplantae > Streptophyta > Magnoliopsida > Solanales > Solanaceae > Withania > Withania somnifera. The sequence goes on along the minus strand of JBDJHY010213596.1, from coordinate 4,799 downwards.
TGTGATGCAATTCTTATTAAAAGTAAATCAAAGAAAAAAAGCAGTTTTAGGACTTATAGAGCATGGTTTTTCCTCTTGAAGACTAGTCCCTTATACAGATTGGGAAGCCATTAAAACTCAAGGGTATTTATATTTTAAAGTAAACAAGTGATTAATTTCAAGATAGTTGTTAAGATTAACAATACACTATTCTTCAACACATCTGTAGAAGAGCCTCTTTAAGGCACATTCCTTCGATAGATGTGAACTCATAACTGCTTTAGATGTGAACACATTTAAGTCTTCTCTTTTTATGAGAAACACTTGAATTAATTCTTCTTTGTTCTTAATTAATTTCTTTGGTCTTTGCATATCATTTATGAGCAGTTCTAATAATCTCATCAATAATCAACGACCTTTCTTGAAGCATGTAGAAATTCATTTATGAGGAATTCTTTCAAGGCTTTATGAAATATTCTTGAATTCTTATCATCCATCGAAACTGAACATTAATAATATCTTCATTTTTTATGGAGGACAATAGTACATCACAACTGTCTTTCCTATATCAGACTTGATCAAGCAATATGCTCATTGTAACACCCAAAAATTTGAGCTAAAATTTGAAAAGTTCTATGTTCGTGCTTAAGTATGAGTCCTATGAATTTTCACTTGATATTAGGTGATAAAATCCTAAATACACTGTGGGATGAGTGTTAGAGGGTATTCAAGTTCATAAGAAGTCCCTACGACAAAGTTGAGTTTAAGGATCTTCCTACCAGCCTAGTTTTGATGTTACTTTGTGCATGAGTCAACTTTAAATGACTATATTTTCTAATATTTAAATATATAGGTGACATAAGACCTATTCATAAAAAGCTCTTTAAGTCTAGTTTCCCACGAAATAAACCTTGTGTCATTTAGAGTTTGTAGTAAAACAATTTGGGAATTTTACTATGGATTGTACAATAGTAAAAATCTTCCCACGAGTCAGTGTATGACTCGTGGTTTGCAACCCTACAAGTCATACAATGGACTAGTGGATGAAAATCCATATGTTGTTTTGATCTTTAAATACCACAACTTCACTTCATGAGTTGTGGATTGAAACACCATGACTCATGAATCCACTTGTAGGGTAGAAAATCACCCTAGAAGCTAAGTTCCACCCCACGACTCAGACCATGAGTCATTGAGTGACACTTCATGACTTGTGATATCCTGATTTTAGTGATTTTAATAAGATGTATAATTTCCTAGTCTTTTTCCCTTAATACCATGACATTTTGGACTTAAAATCACTTAGTGTATGAAACCCAAGCCCTTATTCCTATCATTGTTCACTTAATCAAATTCCAGAGAGGGTTTCTTCTCCAAAATTTCTCTCAAGAGGCAAGTTACGATTTCATCAAGAGTTTTTATTGCAACAACTTTTCATCAATCTTTCCTCCATCAGAGTTCTTTAATTGTGGTATGTGGACTTTCAACAAGGACTCCTTTCATCCTTTTTCCCAAAGCCTTTTTTAAAATAAGGTTTTGAAGATGTAAAAGCATGCTTAGGTTCTTGTTTAATTCTATAAACTACGATTACCTAAAGTGATGATTTTCTTGATATTCTTGAGTTAGAATTATGAAGATTTCATAATATTATTTCATATGAAAGTTCCCATGAGTTAGCATATTTTCATAATTTAAGTAAAAGAAAGTAAGAAGCTTTGAAGTAAGAATTGATGATTTTTTTCAAGGTTTATTCATAAAACTTGATATGAGGGTTGAAGTGTCATAATTACTTAACTTTTTACATGGTTTGAGTGTGAACATGAAGCATGTATAAGTTGAATAAGTGAAGAAAATTGGGAGTTTTGATGAAGGGTTTAGCTTTATTTACAAGTTGAAAGTAAAGTTGACTATAAAGTGTCAAATTGATATTTTAGTAAAGAGTATTAACCAATAATGGTTTAAAATGATGTTTTAGGGGTAGTTGGTTCCATTGAGGGTGTTTTATTAGTCTAAAGTGTTGATGGTGTAGTTGACATATGGTTTCATCGAGTGTGTTCCACTAAGTCAAGAGTGTTTCTGTATTTATTTATGGGAGGAGTATTAGCACTGAGTGGGCATGAGGTTCCTAATACCCATAACCTATGTTACTAGTGTAGGATATTATTTATGTACCACTGAATTGTACCTAGAGTGTCTAGTTAGATCCACTAGAAAGGGTGTCTCATCTTGTAGCTGGGTATAAGATCCCCTACACATAGGGTAATATGTGGACTTTATCTCTTTATGCCTTGAGATATGTCGGTTATGGAAACTCTTAATAAGAATCTAAAATTGAAGGTTTTGAAAGAAAGAGAGAGAAAGTATGTCTTTTTATCTGAGATAAAAACTGATGAGTTAAGATGCTTTAGCAGAGTTTACTTGAGATATGAGCTTTTTAACTATTTTCATTATAAACTGCTAAATTGCTTAGTTCAGTTGAAGCAGAAGTTGAGATTTACTGTTCATGCATTGTGTAATACTTATTGTTATACTGCATAGACTGTTTTATACATGCTCACATACTCAATACATATTTTGTGTGCTGATTCTACTCATGCTGCGTATGTTAATTCTATCGCAAATATTGTCAACCATCCCTACATTCGAGGTTGACTCTACTTGCACTTCTAGAATATTAGTGGATTTGTGAGTCCTCATATGATTCGAGGGCAAGGTTTTTTATTTTATTTGTCTAGATCTTGGAATTTATTTATTTATTTATTATTTTATTTGTTAGAGACTAGCTAGTAAATTCTTGTGCTAACAGTCCATTATTCAGCGAGTAGAGGTTTTCAAAATGACATGTATGATTTTGAGACTTGAGTAATCTATTATTTTATTCATACATATTATTTATTATTGTGAGGAGCCTATTACACTTCTGATATTATTGTTATTTCTTTTTTCTGAGTGATGTGAGTAGAGCTATGCATGATCCAAGTTGTTCTTTTTAGGCTGTTAGGGCAACTAAGTGGCAGGTGAGCTTCGGGGCGTGACAAGCTTGGTATTAGATCACTATGCTTATAGATCCCTAGGAGATGTATGAAATAAATCTTTAGGTAGGATCTCAGTTATGGATGTGACTACAGACATTTATGATTGTGGGGAGACGAAACATTTACGAAAAGTTTCCCTTTATTGATCTTCTACTTCCTACTTTGGAGTTTGACTCTAAGATATTTCTTTTTTATGACTCTTGATTTATGTTTTTTCAGATCATGCCTCCATGAAAAGCACTTTTCCAAGTCAAGAACAGAAACTAGAAGAATTAGGCTCCACCAATTCCAAAAGACACAACAACCACTAATAGAAACTACAACTGTAGATTTACAAAACATGATGCATCTGATGGCTCAGAGAGTGATGACTTAGGATCATTAGCCAATTAGGTTCCCATGGTTCATTAAATTTCTCTTGATGCTGGAGTGTTAGGGTGAGGGAGTTTCGAAAGCTGAGTCCTCCAGAGTTCCATGGTTCAAGGGCTGTGGATGATCTAGAGAACTTTATTGTGGAGGTTATCGAATTTATGATATGGTGAGATTTCTTGATGTTGATAGGGTTCACTTGGCCGCTTAACAGTTGAAGGATGTTTCCATGTATTGTTGTAATTTGTGGAATAACATGGGAGTTGGAGCAGCTCCTCTATCTTGAGATGAGTTTGAGACAATGTTCATGGGCCAATTATTTTTTAAAGAGAATAAGAAGGAAAGGGTTAGAGAGTTTTTGAGTATGGAGTAGGGATCCAAGTCTGTGACCGAGTATAGCATGAAGTTCACTAAGTTATTGAGGTATTTTCCAGAGATAATTGCAGATATGCATACCAAGATGGATATGTCTTTCTCCTTATTTGATTCAGGAAGGGAGAGCATCTATGTTGAGTACTGATATGGATATTGGTAGGAAGATGGTGCATCTTGAGCAGATAGAAAAGGATAAGGCTAAGTATAGAGATATAAAATAGAGCAAGAGAGCTAAGATAATCATTCTAGATCTATTTAACCTAAGTATAATAGTTTTATACAACAACAACAGTAACAGGGTTCTAGAAGACCAACCTGATCATTATTTAGACCTTTGAAGAACCAGAAGAATAAGTTAACTCAGTTATATTACAAGGTAGTCCTATTGTTTGTTAGAAGTGTGGTAAGGGCTATTTGATTTAGTGTCATCTCCGAAAAAAATAGATGTTTTGGGTGTGGTAACATTGGTCATAGTCTTCATGATTTCCCTTAGAGGAACTGTTATTCTTGTGGTTTCCTACAATTTGTCAGGATGGTGCTAGATCTATATCTCCATAAATGGCTCTAACAACATGCTTGCCTCAGCAGGGTGCTACTATTTCTACCAATGGAGGCTAGTTCCAAAATTGTTTGTATGCTTTTGATTCTTATTTAAATTAGGAGAAGTTACCTGATGTGGTAAAAAGGTATGTTGACAGTTTATGTCGTGGATGTATATGCATTGTTAGACCCTGGAGCTACTCTTTCTTTTGTATCCCTATATGTTTCCATATAATTTGGTTTAGATCCTAATGTTCAATCTGAGCCATTCTCTATTTTTGCATCTGTTGCTGATCCTATTTTAGCTGAGAGAGTCTAACGTAGTTGTTCCATTTCTATTTTAGGGATGGTTGTTCCTACTAATTAGTATGAGTTAGATGTGGTAGACTTTGATATTACTCTAGAATGGATTAGCTCCTTTTGTGTCAAGCTATTGTTGTCTGTAGAACTAGTGTTGTCCATTTCTAGCTTCTTGATAGACCTATCCTTGAGTGGGGGGGG
>JBDJHY010213586.1:0-11353 GCA_039654485.1 Withania somnifera | reverse complement strand
TTAATTATACATAAATAATGGCCATCACACTACAAGATGTCGAGCTCTTGTTTATCTTAATCGTAGATGGTAAACCCTTTATTTCGGGATAGTGCTTGAGATACAAGTTTGTCAGGGTCGCAACAATAATGGCGAATGTAGGATTTTAAGGTTATGGGTGCTTTCTTAATTTAACGATGGCGGAGTTAGAATTTTTATTAAAGGAGTACAATTAAACCACTTTTTTTAATCAATGCTCATGTAATGACCCTTAAATTCATTTTTTCATTTTCAGTGCATTTGATCATTTAACCCCTTCCTGTAGTTTCATTATGCAGACTAAGTGTAATTCCATGGTTGAGAACGAAATGAGTTGGGGTGAGAGCTTTTGAAAAACTTGAGTTTTGAGGCTTGAAGTGAGAAATGAGGAACTATAGGGATCATTTGGAGTTGGGGACTCATATAAGAAATTTGTTAGTACCATTTATCTTTGGAATGTTGAGTTTGGTCTAGTTACACCTTTATTTCCTGTTTTAGACTTCCGTGATGAGTTTGACCGTTTAGGCAAGCTGAGGTTCATTTATAAGAGAAATAATTGACTTTGGTCATCATTAGAGCTTAGAGTGTCTGGGTTGAAAATCCAAATTATTCAGTTGGGCCCGGGACGAGGTTTTAATCTAGAATGAGGTTCTTATATTTTTCGTAAACCCCAGGGCATTTTGGTTATTTTAGTGTTTTTAGTTAAAAATAAACCCTTGGAGGGAATCAGATCAAGAAGAGCTCATATTCGTGTTTTGATGGTTTCGTTGAGTTTGAAACGTTTAAATTAGTATGTGTGCATAGATAATTTATTTTCAATGGATTCCAAACGAAACCCAAGGGTTCATTCGGAGCATTTTGGAACTTGCTTGAATTGTTGTTTGTTGTTGCTTTTATCGCCTCCAGGTAACCTCCGCATTCGTGATGCTTGGGCCTCGTTCGCGGATAGTTGGTTGGCTAAAGCATCACGATCGCTAAGGTTTGACCACGTTTGCGATGCACAGATCGATTACCTTTTGCAAACGCGACACATAATCCGCGATCTCGGCATTCATGGACCCTCTTGACCTTCCGCATTTGCAACGTATAATCCGTGATTGCGATGCCTTGACTATTGTTGACCTCTACAATCACGAGGGTGGTTCGGAAACACAATCATTCGGTAGTTTCATTGGTGATTTTAAAACAAAATTAGCCTCGAACTTAGCCCATTCACATGCAAAACCACAACTCAAAATCCCTATTTGGCAAGGTATAATCAAGTTTTTCAAGGTTAATCAATTGGATAAGTTTCAATTTTAAATTACTATAACATTATTTCACACCAAAATTTCATGGTTTTGACCCGAAAATAGTGGGTAAATGTGGAACTCAGAATTTAACAAAAATTTGAGATTTTATCTGTGAAATAAAATGAGTTTTCAATGAAACTTAATATTTAGCATCCCGTAGTATTGAGTAACATTATTTTATGATCAATTTTTGATCTTGACCCCGTGGGCCCAAGGTTAGTTTTTATATAAACCTTGATTTTTTGGGTTTTCAATGTTAATTAGTTTTTATTTCTTATCTTCCTTATATGGTAACTAGATTATGCTCATTCGGAGGCTCAAAAGGAAAGGTAAAGCGCACGAGTGGGGGATTTTCTCCAAATTAAGGCAAGTTGAGATTAATCGGTCTTTCTATAAAGCCTTAGTGATTACTTGCTAATTGTGTGCTGTTGGGGAAGGTGAATTGTTTGGGGTTTGATGGTGGTAACACATGCTTGTTCAACATAAGGCAATTAATTATTAATATGACTTGTGATCATGATCTTGCTCTATTTGTGAATTAGTTTAAAAGCCCTGATTTGTGTGAAACGTGTTAGGCTAAAATAATATTGAACATTAACTCATAATGATTCAATTAGTGGGATTACATCATTGTTGTGAGACCTCGCGAAGGTTAGGATAATAGGTAACTTGATGATTGTGTACCCTGTGATGACTTGATTTGTTCAATTTATTCTTATTTAATGCCACTTTCCATGCTTACATCGATATGTGGTTATCTATTCTCAATATGCATGGATATTTAATTGTTGTTGTATCTTGGGATGTGGAATACGAGGTCTCTGCAAGACACACATTGTTGAGACATTTCTGATATTGGTGCTTGAGGTTTCTATCAAGCAGTGATTTATAGCCTGAAGTTTTTGCCAAACAGTGATTTATTACCTCAAGTTTTTGCCAAGCATTAATATGATATATGAACCTGAGGTTTCTGCCAGGTATTGGAATACGATGCGCTGAGGTTTCTGTGGGGCATATATAGGGAGAGTTAGGGCATAAAGCATCATATTTGTGCATTGCATTGCATTGTATTCACTTGATTTTATTTGGATTGTCCTCCTTCCTGATTACTTGTACTTACTTGAGATTATTTGAGACTTTGTTTATTGGTTGACTTAATTTGGATACTGTTGACTATCTTGAGGTGATTACTGTGGTAGTAGGTCTGGTGACAGTTATTCCTTGTTAGGGATACTTTAATTCATATTTACCTTGTTTCATAATGTTGGCTGAGATGTTGTATATAAATTATTTATAGTTTCTAGTAATGGAGGGTGGTTACTAGGTCTTTATACTCGGACCAGTAAAGGATGTTGCTGAGTACCGTTGAACTGTACTCACCCTTTCTTTTTATGAACTCTTGCGCAGGTGTTGTCGCGAATTAATCATGAGTCCCTCCTTTCAGACTTAACCGCTTCTTGGAGATCTATAGAGGTAGCTGCCACTCATTCACAGTTTTGGAGTCCTTACCCTATCTTGAAGTTTTTACTTTATTGAAAGACGTTAAGATTTTATCAGACTTCATATAAATTTCATTTAGTGGACATATACATTGACACATTATTTTGGGGAATACTGTAGATGACTTCCACACTTTCTAAGGTTTTCACTTATTTATATATACATTATTTTTCGCTGTTAATTTGTCTCTTTATTCATTTTAAAATCATGAGTTAGGATGACCTATCGAGTGGGAAGGTAGGGGCCATCACACTTGGTTTTTGGGGCATGACAAGTTGGTATTAGAGCCCTAAGTTTGTAAGACCCGCTGCACATAAGCTAAGTTTACAAGAGTCTCGTGGATCAGTGTGAAGACATCCTCTACTTAACATTGAGACGGAACTCTAGGAAACATCTCTTAATTCTTTCACTTTTATCTAACGTGGTTGATTTGTATGTACAGAGTCCTTGCATTTTTTATTCAATAGATGGTGAGGACCAGAGATTATATTTATAAGGGTGATGAGGATATGCCTAGGCTAGATACCAGGGGTAGGGATAGAGCAAAAGGCTGAGATGGATCTCGAGGGAGAGTTAGAGGGGCAACCCCATTTAGTGGTAGATCTAGAGTGGCTTTACTTGAGCTCATAACGTATAGAGATGAGGATAGAGCTCCGGACTATATAGAAGATACATTATTGTAGGATACCTTGTTGAGGGTTTGGAGCCCTTGAGAGTTTATCATAGGGAGGTACCCCATGAAATTCTAAGACCAGGGCAGTGGTGGAGACCCTAGAGCAGAGACCCATTTTAGTTATGCATAAGCCAGTGGGACATCTACTAGTAGTTCCAAAAAAGGTGGGCCAGCCACCCATGATTCAGTTTCTAGTATGCTATAGATATGGGTTAGATAGGGAAGCTATCTATTGCATATAGAGTATATGATCTTCAAATATCGGGTGTTGGAGATGCAAGTACAATGTTTTTTGAGATGTCTAATGATCAGCAATGGAGGTATAATAGGTTTCACAAGATGGACCCACCTTAGTTTTAGGGATGGTAACACGAGGAACTATTTGAGTTTCTCGCTACTTTTCATAAGCTATTCCATAGTGTAGGGATGGTATAGTCACATGGGGTAGACTACATAGTGTTACAGCTTCATGTTCTAGCCAAATAGTGGTGGAGTTCTTACTTTGACTCTAGACTAGTTGGATCTCCTTCTATGACTTGGAAAATTTTTTCCATAGCTTTTGTGGATAGGTATGTGTACCGTAATATAAGGGACAGGCTATGTTAGGGGTTTGATATATTGAGACAGAAGGGGATGACATTTGATGAGTATGTATCCTACTTCTCTGAGTGACCTAGACATGCTTTGGCTATCTTACCGGATGAGCAAGAGAAGATAGCCAGGTTCATGAGGGGTTCAAGATCTTCTCTTACGACTTTTTTATTCATGGCTTCTCAGATACCAAGGGATACTCTTCATAGTGTAATCTAGGTTGTGGGGGATTTTGAGCAGTTGATTGGGGGTGGTTCTAGTGACATCAAGGCTAAGAGGCCCTGTCTGTATGGTCACCTTTCTAGTGCCTCATTGGAGGCAGTGGTTCCCTTCAGTAAACTGGTCACTTTTTTTGTCAGGGTCCTTTTTAGGAAGCTATACAGGCTTCGAATACTAGTCAGAAAGTTCAGAGTGCATCCAGTCTGTCTTAGATCTAATATAGTTCTTATCAAAGGATTTCATTCTAAGGTAGACACACAGGGTCTCATGTTTATCTTAGAATTTTTCAACTACCCAGTATTGTTTTTTATATGGGGATCCAGGATATTTTAGAAGGAATTGGTCTCATCAAGTGAGGAGTGAGTTTCAACAGGGGAGGTGGAAAAATGGGTAGATATGTATTGACTGGTAGGGGTACACAGTAGAGAGGTAGAGTCGGGGTCATGCTCCCGTTCAGCCCATAAGTGGGCATACATAGTGCTATGCTCTTTTTGGAAGGCCTGAGGCTGAGTCTTTTGATGTTGTGATCACAAGTATCATCCAAGTTTGCTCTAGGACTACTTCAGTGTTGTCGTATATGGGGTCTACTCACTCCTATGTGTCTGTATATATTTCTTCTGGTTTTGACATATTAACTGATACATTACCCACCTCTCTTCCTATGTCTACTCCTGTAGGTGAGTATTTAGTGGTAGATTAGGTATACTGATCTCATCTAGTAGTCTTGTTGGGGTATGAGACTTGGGTAGACATGATCTTACTTGATATGGTAGACTTTGACGTCAATTTAGGTATGGATTGGTTGACTTCTTACACTGCTATTTTAGATTTCCGTACCAAGTATGACACTTTGTGCATGACTGGTGTCCTGAGGGTTAAGTGGTAAGGTACATGTGGGTCATATCCTCTTGGAGTTAGGCTCAGAGATTGATTGGGAAAGGGTGTATGTCATATTTGGCCTTTGTGTGAGATGTTAGTGTTGATCCTTCTCCCTTAGAGTTGGTTTTTATGGTTTGGGAGTTTGTTTATGTGTTTCTGACAGATCTTCCTAGTGTCCCTCCTTATAGGGATATTGATTTTGGTGTTGATTTAGAGCTAGGCACCAAACTTATTTCTATTCCTCCTTACCATATGGCTCCTGTTGAGTTGAAAGAGTTAAAGGAGCATTTGTAGGACTCTCTTAGGAAAGGTTTCGTTCATCCTAGTGTGTTACTGAGTAGTGCACCAGTCTTGTTTGTGAAGAAGAAAGATGGATCCATGCACATGTGCATTGATTATATACAGTTGAACAAAGTAACCTTGAGAACAAGTATCCCTTGCCTCGCATTAATGATTTATTTGACCAACTCCAGGGAGATTCCATTTTCCCTAAGTTTTACTTGAGGTTCGGGTACCATCAGTTGAGGATTAGACCTTCGGATATTCCGAAGGCGGCTTTTCATATAAGATACGAGCATTATGAGTATTTGGTGATTTCTTTTGGGCTTACTAATGCCCCAACTGAATTTATGGAGCTGATGAATGGTGTATTCCATCTTTATTTGAATTCGTTCATGATGTGTTCATTGATGATATCTTAGTTTATTCTAAAATTGAGGCCAACCATGTTCAGCATTGTAGGATTATACTTCAAAGGTTGAGAGATGAAAATCTATATACTATGTTCACAAAGTGCAATTTTTGGTTGAGTTTAGTGGCATTCTTAGGATACTTGGTGTCTAACGAGGGCATTATGATCAATCTGACCAAGATTGTAGCAGTGCATGATTGGGTGAGTCCTACTTCACTGACCAATATTTAGAGCTTTGTTGGTTTGTCTAGGTACTATAGGAGGTTTATTTAGGGTTTTCTTCTATTACAGCTCCATTGACTAGACTAACTTAGAGAAATATGCCTTTTAGAGGTTTGATGAGTGCGAGGAGAGATTTAAAAAAGCTCAAATAATTGTTGATCTCATCTTTTATTATTACTATTCCTTTGGAGGGTAAAGGTTCACTATCTATTGTGATTCTTTGAGGGTTGGTTTAGGTGGAGTATTGACGCATGAGAGTAAGGTAGTAGGTTTTGCTTCGAGGCAATTGAAGGTACACGAGAAGAACAACCCTACTCATGACTTAGAGTTAGCAGCAGCGTTGTTTATATTGAAGTTATGGAGACATTACTTGTATGGGGTGCATTGTGAGGTGCTTAACGACCATAGGAGCCTTCAATGAATTTTCAGCTAAAAGGATCTTATTTTGAGAAAGTGACGTTTGTTAGAGTTTCTTAAGGATTATGGCATCACTATTTTGTATACCCGAGCAAGGCCAACGTGGTGGAAGATACCCTTAGTTGGAAATCCTTGAGCATATTAGTTTGGCTTGTATTCATGTTGAGGAGAACCATTGGCTAGAGATGTTCAAAGTCTAGCTAACCCTTTGGTTAGAGTAAATATTTTCAATAGTGGTGTGCTTGCATATGTAGAGGCTCATTCTTCACTGATAGAGCATATTTGTGCTACTCAATTTGATTATGCTAAGTTAAAGATTATTCGCATAAGGTGCTGCGAGGTGAGGCCAAGACGGCCAAGTTAGATTCTGTGGGTATTTTGAGGATTAGAGGTAGCATTTGTGTCCCTAAGTCTCATGATTTAGTGAGGTTGATCTTAAAGGAGGTTAATATTTTAAGATATTCCATTCATCCATGGGCGAGTAAGATGTATCACAACCTGAGTCAGCATTATTGGTCGTATGGTATGAGGAAGGATATCACAGGTTTTGTTGCTCGGTACTTAAACTATCAGTAGATGAAGTTTGAGAACCAAAGGTTGTAAGGTGTGTCACAAAGGATCCCTATCCCCCAATAGAAGTGTGAGCGTATAGCCATGGATTTAATCGTTGGGTTGCCTACCACCCCAGGTCTTTATGACTCAATTTTGGTAACCTTTGATCATTTGACCAATTCTGCTCACTTCATTCCAGTAAAGGGCGATACAGTGCTCAGGAGTTGGCATATGTCTACATTAGTCAGACAATGTGGTTGTATGGTACCCTCATTTCTATCATATCTAACCAAGGCACATAATTTACTTCCCAATTTAAGAGTACTGTGCAGTGTGAGATGGGTACTCATCTTGATATGACCACAAACTTTCAACCTCAGACTAATGGTTGGTCTGAGCATACTTTTAGGTGCTTGAGGATAAGTTGTGAGCTTGTCTTATTGACTTTGGTGGTCGTTGGGACTAGTTCTTATCGCTCATGGAGCTTACCTATAACAATAGTTACCACTCAAGCATTCAGATGGCGCCTTTTGAGGCATTGTATGTTGGAGTTGTAGATCTATGATTGGTTGGTTTGATACTTATGAGGAGAGATAATGGAGCACAGATTTTTATAAGATTCCATGGATAGAGTTAGATTGATCCATACTCGATTAATTTTTGTCTAGAGTAGGTAGAAGAGTTATGCTAATAAGAGGTTAGGACATTAGAGTTCAAGGAGTGTGATAGAGTATGGTTAAAAGTGCCACCCATGAAGGGTGTGATCAGATTTAGGAAGAAACAAAAGTTGAGTCCTCATTTCATTGATCCTTTTGAGATAATAGAGTAGAAGGGAGATGTGGCTTACAATTCAGCTTTGCCATCTGTTTATCTGCAGTGCATCTAGTTTTTCATGTTTCTATGCTTCGGATGTATATTCTCAATAAGTCTTACATGCTTTAGTGGGATGCTTTGAGTTTGATCCTAGACTTACCATTGAGGAGGTTCCACTTACTACACATGATAGACAGGTCCAGACGCTCCGGAACAAAAAGATACCTATGGTGAAGGTGCAGTGGAAAAATCAATTAATCTAGGAGGCTACTTGGGAGAGCAAGTCTGAAATACATTGCCAGCATCCTCAACTGGTTGACCATCAGGTACTTTTTATTTCCTATGTTCAAGGACGAAGCTGATTTTAGTGGTGGATATTGTAATAACCCTAGAGGTTATTTTTGTCTTTTCTGAGTATTTTTGCTATTTTGCCCTTCCTATAGTCCCTTATATCAAACTAAGTGTAATTCCATGGTCGATTCGGTGCAGATGTGATTTGATATGAGAGCTTGAGATATTTGAGTTTTTTGAGCTTTTAAGTTTAAATAAGGAACTAGAGGGTTCATAAAGAGTTCTGGATCTCGTATTAGAAATTTATCAGTTCTATTAACTTCAGAATGTCGAGTTTGGTTGAATTACACACATGTTTAATGTTTTAGACCATCCGTGCTGAGTTTGAGCATTTAGGCAGGCTAAAGTTGGAGTCTAAGTGAATTTGTTGACTTTGGTCTATATTTGGTCTTAGAATGCTTGGATAAAAAATCTGACAGTTCCATTGGATTCAGAGGTGGAATTTTGCCTACAATGAGATCTTTTATATTTTTCGTGATCCTAGGAGTATTTTGGTCTCTTTGGTTACTTCAGTAAAAATGGGTCCTTAACGAGTATCGGGTCAAAGTGACCTTGTATGTATGATTAGACAATTCTGTTGAGTCCAAAAAATAAAAAAAATAGTATATTTGTATATATGGTTTATTTTGCGAGGTTTTGAACAAATCCTAAAGGTCCATTCAAAGTTTTTATTATTGTTGTTGGTGTTGTTCATATTCAGCCACTAAGTCTCTATTGTGATCGCAATTGATCTTGTCGTAATCATGGAGACTTGATTTTATGTGATCGCGATCATGTGGTGGGGTCTGCAATCGCTATGTGGACTCTATTTCACCAGGATGTTTAAAACAGTAAGCAAAACACGTTTTTTAGAGAACTTGATCAAAGATTTTCGAAGAAATCACTTGGGTAAATTTTCTAATTATTATTTCATCAATTTCCCGCTATGTTAACATGATTTTCACACTAAATTCTTGGTTTACACCCTAAAATAGTGAGTTAAAGGTCAAATTTCAAAAATGATGAAAACTTGTGATTTTGATAATAAAATGGAATGAGTTTTCAGTGAAACATGATATTTAGTATTCCTTAGTACTGGGTGACATTATTTTACAATCAAAATTTTTTCTTCACTCCGTGGGGCCGGGGTCGATTTTGGCATAAAAATTTATTAACTAAAATTTGGTGTTGATTAGTGAATATTTTATCATACATCTTATTTGAGTCATTAGATTGTGAGCGGTTGGAGGCCAATTGGAGGAGAAAGCTCTTGAATAGTGCAGTTCTTCAAAATTAAGGCAAGTTGAGGTTTAATGACTTTGTATAAATTGTTAACAATTACTTGCTAATTGCTTTTTCATTAGGGTGACTTGAGTGACTCGGGATTGCTATGTTTTTATCATCTTAGTGTTAATTCAAATAACGTGAACACGTGATGGATTTATTGGTGCACATGTATACTTGATTATGTTGCAAATTGTGAATTGACTCATCTATGGAAATTAGGGTGCCTTGATATAGTATTCAAAGAAAATTCCCTTGACAAAATATAGGTAGTCTTGTGATGAAAATTAGTCACTTGCGGAGCAAGATACGAAGTGGAGATAATGATTAGGCTTGAATTGCGAGGTATAAATCCATATTATCACATTGTATTAGTCGATGCTAAATAACATATTTAGCCTTGTTGATAATGGAATAATACTTGTTGAAATTGTCATGTGGCCTTAATATTATTTGATGTGTAATTTTTTCACCTTGTTTTTATTTTTGGACTGAGTATGATAACTCGCTCACACTATCTTTATTCATTACTTAAGTGTGGTAACTTATTTACACTACGTCTATTCATTGACTAATATGTGGTAACTTTTCTCACTAGTTTTATTCATTTTCTAAGTGTAGTAACTAATTCACACTATCTCTATTCATTACTTAATGTATGGTAACTGCCATCTTTATTCTTCATTTTATATGGTAACTTTCCTACTTTGTTAGTATATTGTGGTAAGTTGTTAACTTTATTTCCATCCATGATTTTAATTGTGGTAACTCGCTCACTCCTTGATATTTGTTATGGTAACCTATTCATAACATGATTTATGTTTATAACTAGATTATGTTGAGAATTTGTTGAGGACTTGGGATCATGAATACTTGATTTATAACTTGAAGGTGACACTAGGTGAAAAGGAGAAAAGAATTGGAGATTATATGTAATATTAAGACTGATAGATGTTCGTTGAGTTTTTGTATAGATTTTAAACTATTATTTGGCTGTTGTATATAAATTTTTGCAGGTTGTAGTATTGGGAGGACCGGTTGGGTATTATTGTTTTCTCTTTATAATTAGTCAGCTGAGTACTATTGTTTGGTACTCACTCCTATTTTTCTGTACTTTTTGCAGGTTACGGGCCTAGCATTCAGTGATCATTCCTTTTACTAGTCCAGAATTCATTCCAGATATCTCGAGGTAGTTGCTAGTCCATCTAATAGTCGTCGAATATCTACTATCTTTTATTTTTATGTATCTTTACTTGTTAAAGATATTTACAGACTTGAGACTTTTATAAATTTCAAATTTAGTGGCTATTTACATTGACACCTTGTTTTGGGGTTAGTAGAAGACTTCCATAGTTGTATACTTGTGTACTTACTTTCTGCATATTTCTTTTTGATTATTTACTTTAGTTATTCGGGAACTAGGGTTACCTACCGGGCTGGAAAGATAGGTGTCATCACTCCCAGTTTTCAGCGCATGACACCAAAAGTGTTGCAATAATATTTTATAACAAGATACGATTTTAGACTATGACTTTATATGGTGTATTTCATGTTTATATACATGTGATTACACTTTCTGACTGGTGAAACAAATTCAATAATCATATAATCTTTGTTCTTAGTTATATTCTTCATTAGCATCAGAGCTTGTGTTGTTTGTTTTTACTAGTCTTATTTTTTTCAAAAATAGTTGTAAAGAAGACAGTCAAACTACGAAATATGCATATGATGAAGTATATGCAGTGTGTTGTATCATAGAGCATTCCAGTAGTTTCCCCAAGTCATTTATGACTTTCTGGGACCGATAGTTCGGATCCCTGGTGACTCGGTCGAGAGAAATCTCAAATTTCTTGTTTTAGAGCTTTAAATTTA
>JBDJHY010213556.1:0-11353 GCA_039654485.1 Withania somnifera | reverse complement strand
AAACTAACGAAATGCTCTAGAAGGAAAAACATTTCGTATTTATCATAAATGACCATGAAGGTCATTACACAGGTACTCCCCCTTTAAGTCCCGAAGAGTGCAAACAATGCGTAAGGATGCAATGCAAAGGGATACTAGAATAGTAAATAAATGTCTGTACGTACCCTCCCCGGTATATGACTCATCCAAAAGTGGATCCACAAAAGCTATCCCATATACTTCCCCAACCTGGCCCAGTATACCCCTCCCCCGACCACGCGACATACCCCATGCATCGCGATCCAGGTCGGAAGGTCCGTGGAGGGATCCAATCCTACGTACATAATCCTTGTAAAAATGCATCCAATTTTTTAACCCTCTGGGCCAAGAGACTAAAACCTAGGTTCAAACCATATAACATATCTCAATAGCAAGTCAAGTACATCCATATCGATAAAAATTCCAGTCCAAAAAAATCCAACTTCACCCTATAGGCAAGCCCAAAAATCATAGTAAATATGAGAAAATAGCCTCAGATAGTGTGGTAAATAGCTCCATACTGCTCTTAGGCACAGTCACAGAGATATAAGTATATATGAAATCAATTTCCAGTTATTATCCTTTTAAAATAAAGTTATAATTTAAACGTTTAATGCATGCTCGCAAGACAAAATCAATCAGTAGGCTAGGCTAGTATAAGACTGCAAACTAGTGCCCTTAGAACAATTGGCAGTGCCCAACTCACAAAGGTACAATCTTTTCCCCAGCCCTAGTCCTGGTCCCGAGCCCCGAGCACTTGCATCCCAGATACTACAGATGTCCCAAGGGCACCCGTCAAGGGCCACATACACACCCTACTGGGAAGAAGAACACAGAACTACCATAGCTCAATCTAAACGATTCACTCCCGGGCTCGTACCGAACTAGGAAACACTATCATCAAATGGGCCACCAACCAAACAGCGGAACAGTAAATGACTATCTAGGATCGAAAGGACCAATCCTATTCTAATCACATATAATCAGCACAAATAGAGCACAACAAAACATCCTACCTAGATCGGCTCTAAAGCCAACAATCTAAATCAGGGGAGAGCTACTAAGCTCTAATCACTAGTTTAATCCCCTCCCCGACCTCACTACGGTCCAGAGTCCATGTATGAAATACGCATCAAAGATTTTACTCCTCCCCCAGCCACAATATAGTTCAGAGTCAGCATGAGATATGAGGGTAGGGCAGTATAGCCCCAGGGTAAGTAGTTAATCCATATCCAGCTGAAAGGCCATAGGGCGAAAGAATAAGCATATCAGGGCCCGAATAATCATTCCAGCCCCACGTTGGAACTTTACCATATATATACTATACTAATACCCAATCTGAAGAAATTAGACCATAGCCTACCTGAAAGATGATGATTTAAAAGTCGTTAGAATAGAGTATTTATGAAAGAAGTTGTGCAGAACCCCTCCTTTTTCCTTTTCTTCCTTCCTTCTTCTTCCTTCTTTCCTTTCTTTCTTTTTTCTTTCTTTTCTTATGCCGGATAGCTTTGAAGACTAGCTCCTACATTCCTTCTTCTAGTTCCAGAAGGTACCTTTTCTTTCTTCTTTCTCTGTTTCCTTTTCTGTTCGTTCTTTCCTTTTTTCAAACGAAGCAAATTTTCTTCCTTCTCTTACCTTTAAAGGAAATGCAACCGCTACTCATATATACATAATATTAAAATAAAAAATATTTGGATATTGCATAGACTCGTTATAAAATAATTATAACTTTTTAAATATACCAAAATTAATAGAATAATATTTTTAATAATAGCTAACTTAATTATATTTTTAATAATAGTTAACTCTTGAAATAATACAATTTTTAATATAATTAGACTCGTTATTCTTGTTTAAAATATTAATAGCTTTATAATTCCTTATAAAATAAATAAATATGGGACTACATTATTCGAGAATTTATGTCATAATTATCGAGAAAGCCTTAGAAAGACTTAAAAATATATTTTATTTTTATTAAAGCAAAGACATAATTATTATATAAAATAAACATGGTCTAATTTTTATCCCGTCAAACTAAATAACACACAACTGTAAGCCTTGAGATTCGAACCAAGAGTCTCTCTAGACTGAAGTCCACATTCCGAAGCTAACAAAACCATCAGATTTAAATTTTGAACATGTTTTCGAAAAATTTATTTTCGAATTACCCAACCCCTAAATTTAAAATTCCAAAAAAATTATGGAAATACAATATGACCCCGAGAGATTACAAGTATTATCATAAAGATATTAAACATCAGTTCAAATTTTTAATATAAAATTTCTATTAAAGTTTTACATCTTTGATGACATGAAGTTTGGTATATGAATAATTATTTTTAATATTTTAATACATTTCTTAATTTAAATATCTTATGAAAAGGATAAAATTACAATAATAATGATGAGGTTTGATTAAACATGATGTACTCAACAAATATTTTTATAACATAAAAAGGTAAAGTTTTAAAATAAATTTATGATTACATTGGGTTGTTGTAGCTTACAGTATAATTTAACATGGTATGCTCTTATTATTAGAATGCATTTATGATTTTACGTTTCCTTTAAAGTTTATATTCGAGAAATTTTCTTCCATTATTAATTTTTTCAATTCTTAGGACAATGTTAATAAGCTTTTTGAATTTGAATAAAAAATAAAATATTAAAATTAAATAAATATAAAATTATATTTGATAGAGGTGAAAGTTGTTTAACTTAAATTTTTAATTATATCCGCTTTTAACAAATTAGATTACATTGGAGTATGCTCTAATTTGTAATTCATTTTATCATTTTGGTTATGCATAAAAAAAACTTATCAATTATAATATCACAATATACAAAACTTATCAACTATAAAATATAAGTACAGAAATAGCCAAACAATTTCTCTATTATAATTTTTAGTAATACGGAATCGATATCTATAGACGAAGCTTAAAAAGATGACAAGTGACAGCATAAGAATGTGTCACTTGGCTATTTTAGAACAAACATAATAACTATGGTAATAAAAATATTGAATTAAAGATTAACAAGATTTGAATTTGAAAATGTATTATCTTTTTTCAAATATTTTCATCAACTTAAAAATAGGAACAAAGAATTATAAACAATGATAAGCTTATCTCTTTTTAAATTTAAATTATTATAAGACTTATTTGAATATAGTTTACTTAAATATTAAATGAAAGATAATTACAATAATAATAATAATAATAATAGTAGTAGAAGTAGTAGTAGGGCTAGTAGTATGTGTAATAACAATAATAAGAAGAAGAACTATTAATGTTATTATTATGTATATATATATTTAATAACTAATAATAATAATAATTACAGAATTAACATAATAAATAAAATAAATAATTTAATATTTTGATTATACTTTTAAAATGAATAAGTATCTTTAACGTAATATTCATTTTAAAAAATACCAAATAGTAAATACATTATGATCAACGAAACTTATAACTAAAGAGTTCTAACTACTTATAAACTTATCTAGATATTATTAAATATGTGTGAATATATTTAAATTAAATACTAAATAAAAATAAAATATAATAATAGTTATAATAGTAATAATAGTAATAATAGTAATAATATAAGAAGAAGAAGAAGAATTGTAGAAGTAGCAGTACAACGTAGTATAGTAGTAGTAGTAATAACAAAAAAATAGTAGTATTAGAGTTATGTTGTAGTTATAATAATAATAATAATAATAATAATAATAATAATAGTAATAATAATATAATAATAATAATATATTTTGAATTTAAAGTATTTAACTTTGAGAATATATTATTCTATTAAAAAATTATTAGCTTAAAAAAAATAGCAATAGTAGTAACAATAATAATGATGATGATGATGATGATAATAGAGAAGAATTATATAAATTTTATAACATATTAGTTATTTTTCAAAAAAGAATAGTAGGGTACATGAAGGGAATATGATAAAATAAAATAAGTTAATGATATTTTAAAATTGATATTATCGATTTAAAAAAAATTAATTTAAATGTTTAAACTATAAGATAATTATGATATTTTTAAAATTTTGTTTTAATGATATTTTAGAATCTTATCTTTTATAAGATATTGAGATGATATTAATTTGAATGCAATTTTAATTATAAGAGATTGGTATCAATTAATTTTAATGCAATTTTCGTTTGGATGATAATCTAACTTTTAACCTCTTATAAATACCCCTTCAGTGACACATATATCAGTGTAAGTTTTTTTCGTCTCTTTTTATTATTTTTAAATTTAGATTTCATTTATCTCTAGAAAATTTTATGGTGACGTTTCATTACAAGTGTATGGATTAATCTTTTTTTACGTTCTTATATTATTTTATATATACAATTGAATAAAAAAATTATTCTCAAAATTTGTACATAAAATCATATTTAAGCCCTTTCTTATTTTTTTAATTATACGATTTTCGTGTTGAATATTTCTATTTTAGTTTAGAAGACTAGATTTTTTATTCAAATTTTTATTTACAATTTTGTAGAAGACCTATATTTTAGTGTAACATTTTATAGTTTTTCTCAAGGCAAAAGATGAGTTTATCGCATTTTTTATCTATTTTTTTAGACCTCTATTCATACTTAATTTAAACTTTATTTATTTTATTATTATTTAAGATTAACATGATGTTTATTTTATTTTTTTTTTTATAAATGTACCTATGGCAGGTGAAGTTTCCACAAATTTGATGAAATGAGAATTTGAAAAATCAATAAGTACAATAGAGAATTAAAATATATCAAAAATATGTATCAAATTATTTTGTGTAAAGAATGATCATGAATATTTTTATATATATATACAACTATTACTACATTATATTTTTTAATCTTCTCTTAAGCATAAAGACGGGGTACTATATCACAATTGCATGTCTACTATCTTTTAAGAGGATTATAAAGAGATTTTTAGATATTTTTATTTATTTATTTATTTCATGATTTTATTTGTAAATTTACTTTTCTTTTTTACGAATTTAGCATGTTTGATATATTATATCAACAAAAGTGATACTTTTGCATTCTTTCTTGAGTAGTTTCGTGTATTATTGAATTCTCTTATTTAGGTAGGGTAGCTTGACTTTAGCTAGGGTTCTAGAGATAGGGGAGCAGTTGTTGGATATGGAGTCTTAGGAGAGTAGAGGGATGATGACAGTATGTAAGATAAGACGATGGAATGTATTTTGGAGAGGCGAGTGAGGTGTTGGGTGTTTCTAAAGGATGTTTTGGCAGGCGTCGGAGGAATTGGTGGTCGGATGGAGAAATTCAAAAAAAAAATAGAGGCAAAGAAGAAGGATTTTGCTAAGTTGTCAGATAACACAACCAAGGAGGAGAAGCAGTTGAGTAGGGCGGAGTATAAGCTGGCTTGGAGAGAGACAACCGCTAAAACAACAAATTTTGAGAGATTGTATGCTGAGTTAGAGGATAAAGGTTGTTTGTCTTTAAGGAGGCTCATGCCTATTTCTAAGAATCAGTTTGGCTTTATGCCAGGTCGCTCAACTACAAACGCTATCCATCTTGTGAGGAGACTTGTAGAGCAATATAGGGAGGATAAGAAGGACTTGTATATAGTGTTCGTCGATCTAGAGAACGCTTACCACATAGTTCCTAAGGAGGTTTTATGGAGGTGCTTGGAAGCTATAGGTGTTCATGTGATTTACATCAGAGTAATAAAGGATATGTATGATGGACCCAAGATTCGTGTAAGAACAACCGGAAGAAAACTCTGAGGTCTTTCATGTTTTAATGGGTTGCACCAGGGTTCAATTCTTAGCCCATTCTTATTTGCCTTGGTGATATGTTCTGACACAACGAATCCAAGGTGAGGTACCTTGGTGTATGTTATTTGCGGATGACGTGGTTCTGATTGATGAGACTCACGAACATGTCAGTGATAAATTAGAGTTTTGAAGACAGACACTAGAGTCAAAAGTTGAGCAGGACCAAGACGGAGTATTTGGAGTGCAAGTTTAGCAAGGCACTGGCTGAGGATGAGGTGGTAATGAAGCTTGATAGCCAGATTATTCATAATAAAGATAGCTTCAAGTATATTGGGTCTATGATCCAGGAAAATAGAGAGATTGACGAGGATATCACTCATCTTATTAGTGCAGGATGGATGAAGTGGAGGCTCGCTTCAGTCTTATGTGATAAGAGGGTGCCCCACAAAATTAAAGATAAGTTCTATTGGTTGTCGGTTAGATCTCCTATGATGTACGGAGCGGAGCATTCGTTTGTGAAGAATTCTCACATCTGAAAGAGGAAAGTGGCAGAGATAAGGATGATGTGATAGATATATAGAGTCACTAGGAACGATAGGATTAGGAAAGAGGTTACTCGTGACAAGGTAGGGTGAGTTTGGTAGAAGACAAGATATGAAAAGTAAGGTTGATATGATTCCGACATGTGATAAAGTGGGGCTCGTATGCTCCAGTGCACAGGTGTAAGACGTTGTCGCTGGATAGTTTCAAGTGAGATAGAGGTAGATCAAAGAAGTATTGGAATGAGGTGCTTAGACATGACATGGAGTTGTTACAACTTACCAAGGACATGACCTAGGATAGAAAGTTATGAAAAACGCGAATTAGGGTGGTAGGTTAGGAGGTAGAAGTGAGCTCTTATTGGTACAAGTGTGCTTTATTTTGTTTCTCACACTAGTTATATAATAGTGCACTTCTCGTAGTGTCTTACCTCTGCATTGTATTAATGGTTGTTGTTTAGATTAATTGTTGTATTATTTCTACGTGACAATGTTTTTGCTATTTGCTGTCATTTTTTATATTTTATATTGTTTATTGTTGTCTTAGAATGTGGTTTTTTTGTGAGCTGAGGTTCTCGAAAAAAAAGCCTAACTACCTTACATCTGAGTTAGTGGTACAGACTGTGTAAACCTTACTCTCCCCATACCCCCACTTGATGGGAATTACTGGGTATGTTGTTGTTATTGTTGTGTATTTGGATTTGAAAATTAAAATTTAAAGTCGAGATAAAATTATCTCAAGTGAAGATAATGCTTAGCTTGAATTTTAAATAATAAATACTTATTAAATTAGATTATGTTGAAACTTTTTTTCTGATCTATATTTTTGTTTTAACATTTCTATTATGCAGAGTAAACTTATGATTCTAATTTTATGTAATATAGAATTTATAAATTATTTAAATATAAATAGATAAATGTTTAATCATTATTCTATATTTTATTTATAGTAATATGAAATAATAATTAAAAATAAATAGTCAATCAATATTTTTATTTATGACCTTATAAGGTTATAATTTAAAATAAAATAAGGTAGATAAATCTAAATAAAATATTATGAGCCATATAAGTTTAGAAAAAAATAATTTTTACGAATTAGAAAATAAATATTTATTTATATTATATTAAAAATAAAGTATAAGCAAGAAGTCTCATAATAATATAGATTTAGTTATGAAATAAGTTGGAGCGGGGAGAATGGTGTGGGTACATTTACACCGAGGAACAATAAGATAATTAAGAATCCAATTTAAGTTTTAGAACTTTGGTGATATCAAACTTAGTATGTGGATAATTATTTTTAATATTTTAAAATTTATTAATGTTAAGTATCTTAGAAAAAATAACAAGGATAAAGAAGAGTAATATTTTTTCATTGCGTTGTTGTTTATTGTAAGAATATTTGGATTGATCTTATTGATCTCAAATATTTATCTTCAGATATATAGATTACATGAAAAATATATATTATATTTTAAAAGGCAAGAATAAGAAAGAGTAATGAATTGATCTTCTTTTAACAAATTAACATGATATTTGAATTCGAATTTAAATGAAATTTGAATTGAATTAGAGTTCTAACTTCTTGAAAAGTTTCTTCATATAAGCAAATAAAAAATATATAAAGATAAATTAAGCCTAAAAAGATAAATATTTAATATTGTAGCTTATAGTATAATTAAACATAATGTAAGTGTTTAACTTGATTTGAGTAGAAATAAATTTTTAAGGTAAAATTATGTTTGATAGAGCGGAAAGTGTTTAACTTGATTTTTAAATCATAACCACTTTTAAACTATTAATTATAGTGGAGTGTCATCTTATATTTCTAACTATATTTCTAAGGATATTTTGTTATGCATAACAAAACTTATTTATCTTAATTTTTCATATTTTAAAATAAAAGAGAAGAAAATTTAACTTCTTGTGCATGTAAAGTACACATAAAAAAATTCAAAGTCAAATTAGAGAAAAGTAAAGTAATTAAAATATATTTAAAAAGATGTACAAACATGGGGGTGGGGGAATTTTGAGCTGGATTTGAGAACATAATAAAGTAATTAGATAATAAATACATATTACTATTTATAAATTTTAAATTAAATAATTGTGAATAATAGAACAATAATTTAAAAATAAAAATAAACATTAATAATTTAATAAATTGTGAATAATATAATTAAAAATGAAACATAAAGTTTTTTTACAATTACAATATTTTCTTTGGAAGGGAGAAGCAGTGGAGGAAGGGAGGAACACGCAATTTATTGAGAAATAATATGGTAGTTGAACTTTCTTTATAATAATATGATTTAATATACGTAAACAAAACTCAAAATTTGAAATGATTAAAAATAATACTTTAATATTGTCCATGCATCGTGCTGGTACGTATATTAGTATTATATAAAACAGAGGACGAAGCATTAAAAGAAGCCAAGTGACAACATAAGAATATGTGACTTGACAGTTTTAGGACAAGTTAATAACCATGATAATAAATGATTTGAATTATAAGATTAAAAATATTTGAATTTGAAATTATTAAGCTTTTTAAAAGAAAAAAGAGATTATTATTAGTTTAAAACTAGAAACCTACACTTGAATATGCGTAGTTACATACTACTTCTTAAACTTATCGGGATGTTATTAAATATATTTGAGTATACTTGATTTAAATATCAACATAATAGATCTACAATATAAATCTTCAGCCATAAGGTAATTTTCTACCCGGGCAAGGAGCCTGTTGATCTTGTGACACTTCAAAGTCTCAAATCATGTGTCTAGGAAATTCTGGGTAAAAACGCTCTTTAACCACCATAAAAACGAGCAACCTTCAGACACTAGACGTAGCCACAAATGCATATCTGAGACTTAAAGTATCTAAAATGATTGTACCACCATCTCAGAGTCAAGCTAATGATTTACATAATATTTCCTCTATCAATTATAAAATATAAGTACATAAATAACCAATCAATTTTTATATTTATAATTTGTAGTAATACAAAATTATAATTTAAAATAAATAGTCAAGCACCATTTATATTGTAGTAATATGAAGATATATTTTAAAATAAAATATGATAGATGAATTTAAATCTAAAATTAGGAAAAATGGAAAAAAAAGTTCAAAAATAAATAAAATATTTGAAATAAAAAATATTTATTTATTTATAATATATATTAAAAACAAATATTAAGAAAGAATATTAGGTAAGTAAGCCATTAAAAAGTCACATATTAATGTAAGAAAACTAATTACTAAATAACATAATTAGTAGAAGAGTAGAAGAAATTTAGAAATGAATATAAATTATAGTGTAAGAAAATTGCGGGATACAATCTTCTAAAGTAGAGATTTTTTTTTTAATTATAATGAGCAATGTATAATATTACGAATACCACGTAACTAGAATTCCAAGATAAATTCAATTAACATTAAAATATAATATTTAAGTAATTAAATTTAAACTCCATATTCTTTATTTTGAAATAAAAGAGAAGAAAGTCCAATCGTTTAAGATGTGTAATACAAGAAAATAAACCGTTTAAAGTCAAATTAGATAAAAATAATTAAAATACAGGAAAAAATATACAAAAATTGGAGTAGGGTGGGAATGGAGGGGGATAGTATTTTGAATTAAATTTAAGAATATAATAAAGTAATTAGACAATACATATAATTATTCATTAATTATAAATCAAAGAGATATGAATTCTATATTAATTCAAAAAAAAACTTGATAATTATATTAAGCCAAGTAATAAGCTTATAAAAATTAATATTAATTGTATAAATATAAAACAAAAATAGTTTTTTGATAATTATATGATTCATTATTTTATTCTTATAAATGTAGTTATGAAATTGTGATAGTGTTGCGGTGTTGGGTGGAGGGGTCTAGAGGGGTGGGGGAAACAATATGATTATTGAACTTTTTAAAAATAATATGATTTAGCATGTTTGAACTAAGATCATAATATGAAATGATTTAAAAATAATCTATTTATCTGCGCATTGCGCGGATACATATATTAGTTAAGATTCAAAAGTAAAACTTAGTCTTATATTACCCGATTATGACCAACAATTATCCTTTGTTCTCCAAAATTAAGCCCCAAAAATTAAAAATCATCCTTTGACAAATACGTACATAAAATTAGTAAATTTAAATTATTTGTTTTTCATCTTTGCGTAAGTTGATTCATAAGATTTGACTTAGGAGATTCTACATTCCAAAGAGCAACACAAATCCAACCAATTAGTTAGTTTTGGGTATCACGGTTATTTTAAGCTGCAAGAAGGATAAAATATGGGTTTAGTAAAATCAGGTAATGAAAAAGTGGATTTCTAACTTTGGGTCATAATTTCGTGTTTGATAGAACAAATAATCTTTTTAATTCAGATTAAAAAAATAAAAAAAATAGTTAAATTGTTTAGATCACGCCACGTGTTGTTCTGTTTAGGTTAAGGGTATATATAGCCTTAAAATATGACGTAAGAATATATATATATATATGGCCTTAAAGTATAACAAAGGTTATATACGAAACATTTATCAAAGTTTGGGGGTATATGTGAGCCTAAAATATGATGATAAAGATATATATGATCTTGAAGTATAACAATTTATGAAAATTCAGAAATATATTTATTCTTTTTCTGAACTTAGAAGTAAAGTAATAGTCTACAAAAAGATAATAAATATTCTAACATTTAATTCAAATCCTAAAGTAAAGAGAAATTAATTATTATAAAAAACAATCAAATATATCTTAATATTTCCCGTCAAATCCAAAGTTGATGTATGCTCCCATCATTTTTGTTCTCAAATTTATAACATTAAAGTTGAAGGTGATGATTTTTTTGAAAGAATATAATTTAGTGTCCTTCTCATTATCACAAATGTTGTATATATACACAGGATATCCCTCTATTCGAGGAAGAATATATTTACGAATATTACAAGAGATATGTACTATTCTATTCTAGGAATGATATACAAGAATATCTACTC
>JBDJHY010213536.1:0-11354 GCA_039654485.1 Withania somnifera | reverse complement strand
AATTTCCACAAATTAGCCTAACTTGCAAACGAAACCTCCGAAAACACAAACTTAAGTTCAATCTTGACTTTGTTTGGCATTTCGGAGCTAATGGAACTGTCAGAATTAACTTCCGAGGTCTTCTTGAAGGAATGTTGACTTTGGTCAATGAATACTTAACTTTAAGCTCTAAAATAGGAACTTTGAGATATTTCTCAACGGAGTCGCTAGGGATCAGAACTATTAGTCCCAGCAAGTCATAAATGACTTGGGGCAACTGCTGATATGCTCTAGGATGCAAAATGTCACGTATTTATCATAAATGACCATGAGGGTCATTACAAAAGGAAAAGATTTAGCCTAGTAAATTCACACTGTCCTTAAAAAAATTATATATGTCAAGTATTGAGGATATGGAATATATCATTGAAGGTTAAAATGATCTAGTTCTCCAGAATAGTAGTACCTCAAATACTTTAGAACTTCAACTTGACTCGATGTAGCAAATGACACAACATTGTTAAAGTGACAAATACAAAAGAAATGAGAATTTTCATACTCCATATCTGAGGAAGAATAAGATATTTTATTGCCCAAAAGTATTTTTTTAGAAGAGAAGTGATGATTCCATTAAGTAGCATTTTTTTAAGTTAAAATTTGCATTATTTTGGACACAACGCGACATATACCACCCAAATATGGATATATACAGCCACACATCCTCCGTAAATCTAAAATAATAAATTGATCAAGTTTCTATCTTATGAAAATCATCCATGACACAAATATTCCCCCCACCTCCCCCCGTGTATGGACATATGCAACTGCATACGCCCTCTACATATGAAATCAAAAACCAAAACATAAGCTATGTTCAAAATATTGAGTGTATGTGGAAGTATTTGGGGCAAGAATATTTCATTTCATTTTTTATTCAATTATTTATTATAGATAAACTTTGTCTAAAAGGGTAGTTTCTGAATGATTATTTAACAAATCCAAATCTAAATCTAGATCTAAATCCAAAGTTGAGGTAAACGATGACCACGACGGCGGCGCGAGGAATTTTTTTTCTTTGATTGTAAATTAAAAGCATGAAGATTTCAACTAAGATAAACATAAGAAAGTTACTTTCTCCCACCAATGTGGGAGAAATCGTTTGACTAATATAAAAATACAACTTTTTCTTCAAATTTCGTTTTCCTCCAAATTTATTTGTATAATTTTTCATTTACTTTTAATTTCTATCTATAAATTTCATCAATAGAATGAAACAATCTCCCACAAGAATTGAAAATAGTTATAAGAAAAAAGAACATATGTATATGTATCTGATTTATACGAAAACACTAATTACATTTGGATAAGTCAGTTTCCCTTTGAAATGTTTATAGTGAACTTATATCGGAAGTACTCGATCGATAGATGCGACATATTTAAATAATCAAAGTTTATTATACATATTTATAATAGGAGTCACACAACTAATCTTTAACCATATACGGTTCTTGTGATTTTTTTTTTCATTTTATCCGTGCACACTTTCCAGTTTCATAAATGCATAGAGAAACAACCTTTACTTTCATTCTCCTTGAAGAAGATTACACTTCACACTCATGTAGGTAATTCCTAAATGTTTAATCTTTATAGATAAACAATCATGTCATATATAAAACAATTATAAACCATTAAATAACTTGCACCCTCAAAGATTTATTCTTATTTCTAAATAGTTTATTCATTACGATAAAGGCCTATGTTATTTGAAAATGTTGAACCATCATATTTAAGTTTGTTTGAGATCCTTGAACCTAGCTCTTCATATCTTTATCCCACTAGGTATATTTACCATCATGATGAATAGTTTTATTCCTTAAACCCATCTCCTAGGATGGTCTTACAATTTTGTCTCTAGTTTGGACTTTTGTAAATTGATTTAATTCATTTCCTATGACTTTGCGTTGTTAACTATGATAATTCCACTAGACACTAATTGTCTAATGGTATTATGTTTTCATATTATGTGATAAAAATTTCAATTATACATAGTTTTCCCCGCCCTTCTAATTGTTGCTTCACTATCACAATGTAGGCATACAGGTGCCAATAATTTGAGCCAGAAAGGAATATCTTTCAAGACATGCCAGAGTCACTCAGGTTCTTCATCAGTCTTATCTAAAACTATGAATTGAGATTTTATTGTGGAGTGAGTTATACATACTTATTTGGATGACTTTGAAGGCACTACTCATTTAGCAAGATAATATACATACCCATTTTGTGAAACAACAAGATAATTTTCATAATTTAAAGGATAATTTTGGGTATATTTTAGACACTGTACAACTTATTTTATTTCTATCTTGAAAATTTAATTGGGATTACTCGTGTACAAACTCAATTTAATAACAGTACGCGCTATATCTTTTCACGTACAATTCATAACATATATTAAGTTTCGCATAACTCTCATTTATTAAAATTATGAGTCACTTTCACCTTCAATGTTTTGAAGGGTAAATCTCACACCCATTGGAGTCTTAGAAATAATTAATGTTTAAATACTTGAACCCGTCAAGTGCCTTTTCAATGTAATGAGACTGTGATTATGCTAAATCTTAAGAAGTTGTTTTAAATTCTTATCCCTAACATTACATCAATAACTCCTAGGGTTTAATATCAAACATTCTAGCCAACATTTAGTTAGTAGCATTTATGTCTGAAATGTATCTACTGATGATCAATATAACATTAGCATATAAACAATCACTTGGTGATATGGAGTTATTTTAATAGAGATTCATTTATCGCACTCTGTAGCATATTAGTAATTAATTTCAGGTACTACATTGGCCAAACAAACTCTTCATGTTAAATTTCATAAGGAGAAGACACTATACTTATTTTATTGACCCTTTGACACTCCATGGTACTATTTGGACAACCATGGAATTTTCTATTGAACCAAAAAAATGATTCCATAGCTTAATTATTCATTGAACGAACAATGGACATCATAGATGGTCCATCATTTGACCTATGGAGTGGACCTAGTTTTCCTATAATATTTCTAAGTATCAACCGATCCCATGCATCGTTATATGATCCATGATTAAATGTGACGTATTGTGGGATGTACCGTCAACTAGTACAGTGAGGCCATGTTTGAGTCATGGTTTGATAGCTTGATGACGGACCATTAACAGAGTGAACAGACCCTTCTCCCCACTGTGGAAAGTGGCTAGCTCTTATTTTCATCTACTTTTCTTAAGGATTTTTTAGAGAATCCTCACTCATTTAATAGTCAATCCTTAGTCATTTTTGCATTAGATTAGGTTAAGTACAAATACAAAAACCTTATTTCTTTTACTCATTAACATAATCAAATCAAAAGTGTAAATTCTTCAAGGTATTCTCTTAATAATTAAGTCTATGGTTTCATCAAGAGATCATTGTGCAGCACATTATTCATAAATTCCTCCATAGATTTATCTCTAATTAGGTATGTAGGACATAAACAAGGTTTTCCCTCTAACCTTTTGCCTAACTACCCAGTATTTTTTTTCCATAGTTATGATGTAGATATTCCAAGGTGGATCCCCATAATTGTTGTTCATTATTTAAAGTTGTTATTTTATATACTCTTTATTGTTAATCATCTTGATATATGAGTCCATCATAGAATCTCATAAATTTCTATTAACTGAGAAGCATGGTAAAGTTCATGAGTTCAAGTCTCCTATATGGAGTCTATATAGTTTTGGTTCATGTTTTGAGTAAAATCACAAAATAAAAGATCAAGGTTTATGTTATGGTAAGTGTATTTTTAGAATCATGGTTCACATTCATGGTCATCTTTATGAATTATAAACTGAGGATGTTGGATTGTAGAGTCTAAGTTTAATTCATGATCAATTTAACTAGCGTAAAGTTAAAATATTATAACAAGACAATAGTATGACAATTATAGTATTTTCATTAGTTCATGGGCCTTACGTAGTCAAAGAAAACATTGTAAAATCATCTTGAGTTTATATTAGTTTAGTATTAGCATCGTGTGGATTCAGGAAACTTAGTCCATAACCCATACCTTTTATTTCCAAAAGGCTTAAGTTCATGGCCCAGGTTGCACTTACAGTCACGACTTAACGAATCTACTAGGAGATAGTTCGTGGCTCGTACTCTGGAAGGTTTTGTACTCCACCCAACATTAGGATATATGTTGGAGCTTGTAGTATTATACACAAGGAATGATGGTAATAGAACCTCCAAGTCAGTTAAAGTGTCAATCTCTTAGAAGATTTAGAAAAAGGTCAGAAAAAAAGTTAAGCATAAAAAAGGATACTTTTAATTAGATATTTTCTTGCTGCATAACATTGTCTTATTTGATCCAATGGGTGACAACCGAGGTGAGTTTAATGTGTTCATGATTGCATAGATATTTTCCTTAGTGTTGTTATAACATGTTTGCTAACCTCTTGTGTACTCAGTATATTAAATTATATTGATCATATACTTTCTTGTATTGCATGTGTGAACCTCCTGTGTACTCAGTATATTAAATTATATTGATCATATACTTTCTTGTATTGCATGTACTTCACACATGTAGATAGGTCCAACCATCCATTTGCTTGCAATTAACTAGGATCCTCAATCGCAAAAGACTAGAAGTGAAATGGTGAGTCCCATTGCTTCGGGAACGTGCTAGAGTTACTTTTCTTTTATTTTTTATTAGAGATGATACAATTGAGGTAGGATTTTATTTTGTTTTTTACAATTCGGGGCATTGTCCTAGTATTTTACTATTCATCTTTGTAGTGGCTTTCAAATGATGGATTGATAGTGATGTTGCAGTTTCTATTTCATTTAGTATTACATTCATTGATTGTGATGTGAGGTCCATCACCATTTTTACTATATTATTATTAATATGATGTTGCTTCTACTGAGTGTGAGTGGTAAATCCAGGAATGAGCCATGTTTACATCTACGACAACTTAGTGGCTAAGGATGTCGGTCCCACCTATCAGGTGATTCCAGGGCATGACACACTTATGGATCTTGAATCTATTTTCCAATTATTTGATCAAACTTTTAATTCCATTATTTGAGTGCTTGTCTTAGTCCATTTAATGAATTAACAAGTTCAAACTTTTCTTTCTTTAATAGGTACCACAAAATCTTCAGGTTGTTCAATGCAAATCTCTTCATTTATTCTTCATTTGTGGAAACTATACTCAAACTCATTTGATGTATTTCAAGGATTTATACCTCAACCAGTGCTATTAATATCAAAATAGATGTCATTCTAGTTATTGGAGATTATGTGTCAAATAATTCAAGACCTTTTGTTTGTCTATAACCTCTAACATAAAATATTTCTTTATTTTTTCAATAGTTCCATAACTTTCATTTTCCTCTTAAGGATTCTTTCAAACCTAAAGATTGATTTTCATGAGGAAGATCAACTAACTCACATATATGGTTGTTCAAGATTGATTCAATCTCTCCATTGGCTGAGTCTCTTTCAAAAATGATGTGTCTATCGAAGATATGACTTCTTTAAACTTTTGAGTCTCATTTTCAAGAAAAAAAAATGTCAAAACATATGATCCAAATAAAGTATATATCCTACAAATTTTACTACATCTTGGATTCTCTTCATTAAGTATATTTTCCTTTGTTCTTATCGATATCATTTAATTTCTTTACTAGATGACTCATATTCAGTTTTATATGCATAAATGTGTTCAAAAAAATTCTAAATTCTCTAATTCAATAATCATATTTATCATGAATTTTTGAATACTCATATTGGTGAACTAAAAAACAAGATGCTTTACTTTTTATAACAAATCAAATAAAAACACATCCATTGTCTTTTCTTACTATTTCCAGCCTTTTAGGTGTAGAAATTTGGACTTTGTCTGGGCACCCCCACACATTGAAATATTTCAATTTGGATTTTCTCAAATTTCATTTCTTATTTGGAATGGGTTGTAGTTTGCTGCACAAAACTCTATTTATTATTATCTTAACTATTAGGGAGGCCTCTCCTCAAATGCTTTTCAGTAAGTTAGATCTTATTGACAGTGCCTTCATTATTTTCTTCAATGTTCAATTTTTTCCCTTTCATAATTCCATGGGATTGAGGTGAGTAAGTTACAATAGTATGGTTTACAATTCTATTGTCCAAACATATCTCTACAAAAGTAAATCCATGCTCTCCATTCATATTACTTATTGTTGCCTTTATCTTCTATTAAACTAATTTTTAAATTCAGTTTTATATTGCTTAAATGATTAAAAATTTCTTCATCCATACTATTTACAAAATAAACATATCAATATCGGGTCTACTCATCAATAAAAGTTATGAAATATTTTTTGTTACCACGAGATACTGATGACTTCATTTAACAAGTGTCTCTGATGTTGTTGCAGAACTATAGACATTGTACAAGTTATCCCCTAGAGGACTTAGGATTGTATCTTGCACAAAATTTATAAGTGTTTCCAGTGTTAGTGATACAGTATATTGAGGCGTTGTACCCCATGACTTGACGAGTACGGCTTGATGAGACTATTGATATAAGGCACGATATGCCAGAATTGAGACACTTGAGACTCTATGGTTTGGGATATAAGGTACTGATGACGATAGCGATGGTACATGATGACACCACTGTGGACTTTACCTCCAGGCTACAGCAACCTAAAGGGTAGGAGAGGACAATGGAGAGATAAATGAAGAATGTTTAGATTAGCTTTCCATAGGTTCTGCCTGCTGGGCATACGTGTACCAGAGGAGATGTTAATGCAGGCCTGGTTACTTCATATGATTATATTTACTTTTTGGCAGATGTTTTCTTCAGTATACCCCTTTTAGTATGGTGATGCCTATGGATGAGCGTGTTTCTGTGTACGCTGAGGTTTTATCTGAGGGGACTTGTCAGCATTTATTTGCATTACTCTAGTATTCTTATTATTGATTAGTTGTTACTATTGGTTAATTGATACTTCATCTTATGTGGGGCTAATTTTTGTAATAAATATGGATAATAACATAATCAATAAATGGAATATTCTAATTATATTATAGGTAATAAAATTATAATTGATTTATCTTGGCATTGTATCGAACACCCGGTAATACTATTTTAACATGTTTTAGTCCATGGTTTACTTCATGGAATTGGGAAGTTATCATTTGACTAGTAAATGTTGGGACTTGAGACTGACTCCGTTCGACAATAAGTGAAGTCGCAGGCACTTGATTCTGTTGTCATACGACAATGAGTACAACTTTTTTACGCCTATCAAATTTGACGGTTATGGATACATTGATAATATAGTTCACTTGCGGATATTGGTGATATAGTATATTGAGGTGTTGTACGCCGTGACATGCTGAGTATGGCTTGATGAGACTATTGATATGAGGCACGGGATGACAGACTTGAGACCCTTAAGACTCTATGATTTGGTATGTGAGGTACTAATGATGATAGAGATCATATGTGATGACATACCCCCGTGGACCTTGCCTCCAGGCTACGGCTACCTAAAGGGGGGTTATATGTCATGACCCAATTTCATGAATTATGATGGAACCTACTATACAACCAGTAGGAGAATCAACCCTTTAGTCTGAATACGAAGTAGAGGAGAAAGCACAAGTATAATTGTCAAAACATAAATAAAATGTAGATGTTTAAGATTAAATTAAATACCCAAAACCCGATATCAGTTTCAAACGAACCACTAAGTACAGAAACAAGAAATCCAAAATATGTGTAATACAATTATGTCTAAAAAATACATAGAGATTAAATATAACTGTCAAATTCAAAGAGGAGCAAGTAAAATTCGGATGCCAAGCTCACCCTAAATCTCTGAAGAAAACATAAACTGCACAAAAAGTTTAATGTGCTCACGGTTGGGAACTTGTACTCGGATCTGCACATGTGAAAGTGCAGTATGAGTACAAGCTACCCAGTAGGCTTTGAGGTCTCACTGATCACATAACAATAATAAAAGAGGTAAATAACGGAATACAATAAAGGGGTCACAGAATAAATTAGCACAACACAGGAAGCTAGCTTCCTAAATAAGAATCAAATGAAAGTAGACATGTATCGCTAGCTAATCATATAATAAGATCTCAGAAAATGAAGATAATGTACCCAAAAATCCTTGCAATAATATATGTGAACAATAATACAATAAATCGGGAGTCAAAATAAGACAGGAGAAGAAAATGGATAGTGTACCGGTAACCTCTGGTAACCGAGTAAATGTACGAATGAAAGTGTAAGTCGTAATATCCCACATAGCATGACACAACAATTAACCAACAATCACAACTAAGTAGTAATAGGAATAATAAACTAATATAAATAACCGATGACAATTCCCCCAGAAAGAAGTGAAGAGTCTACAGAAACATGCTCACCCGTAGGCTCCCCATAACAACCTAAGGGTACACTGAAGAAAATAAGTGCAGAAAAGTAAATACACAAATGAACCAGTCCTGGTACACATCTCATCCAGTACCTGTAGGGTCGGTAGGCATAACCTATGGAAGGCTAACCTAGATGTTCTCGATATATTTCCCCGATGCCATGTACTCCACCCTCCATGTCATCTGCATCCCAGAGGCAAGGTCTATGGAGGTATCTCACCATGTACGATCTCTAAAATCATCATAAACTCTCATCCCAAATCTCAAATCCTTAAAGGTCTTAAGTATTGCATCTCGTACCTCATATCAATTGTATTGTCAAGCCCTGTTTGATAATTCAAGATGTACAATGCCTATATATCATCATATCATAAAAATATAAATCAAGAATGACCATTTTTCATAACCGGTAATGCCATAAGTGTCAAAAGTTATACTCATTGCCATACCGTGACGGGGTCAAGTCCCAGCAGTTGCACTCACTACCGAATGAGACATTCTCAAGTCCACTTGATAACCTTATTCCTCATTTTTCTCAAGTCAGTCTCTATCCTTGTCGGCTCAATAATCAAGTGGTGATACTGACCCAGCCCCAATGCACTCTCATCGGAGCCATAGGCCTAACCTCTCATGTCATGAATGCACAACATATCAACAAGTATATATCAACATATGATCATGTAATAGCAATTTCTTATGCCACCATAGGTATCTCTCGCTAATTTCTAATGCATAGATACCATAGCAATCGGATGCCAAAATATAAGTATCAACATGGAATGAATGAAAGAATGGCACATGATCACTATATCCACCTAGCTACCCAACCCAAGGATGATATTTAGTAAAATTTTAAAGCTATAAGCCCAGAGATAGTCCTACAGAGCCTACTTATCACCCGGCGATAAAGCGCTGCAAGGTCACGAATCTTACTTCGACTGATGTCAAATAATCTCCAAAGAATTTGAAACTTGTGCTAGAGTATTATATATGTTAATATGAGTCTGATGGTATATTTTATGCTAAGTTCCGAACTGGGCAAAAAATCAGGCTTAAAATGGTCTTGTGAGACCCGTTAATCAAAATAGAAAATAAACTTCACTACAAGATTCCCAACGTCAATAGGAATCTTTACTCCAAAATTGAGCACAATTCGAGTTCGTGAAGGACTTCAAAATAGCACGAAAGATTTTTCATACACGGAGTAGAAGATACGATTTTTATGGATTAAACGTTAGGATTACGGTGTATTAATGATACTAGAAACAATGTATATTCAAGAAAGGAAGATTTTTTCAATAAAATACAGATTTTTGCATGACTTTATCAATTTTATCAATGGGGACCTTTAATTGAGGAACCTAAGTATTTATGAATTAAAAGGATAAGAAGGACTTACCGGAAGTAAGGATGATGAAAGAAACATTTTAGGAATTTTACCTTTAATATTGGAGTGGTTTTGCTAAAGTTTTTGCCTAGAAAGTTGAGAGAAAAGTTGTATTTTGGGTTTTCTAAATGAAAGAAGTGAAGGGGTTGCAGCAACTACTTAATTATACTACAATTCTCACTGGGGTGACCTCGCTGGGGTGAGAAATTGCTCTGAAACTTGTGAAATAGGATTACATATATAAATACGAGTCTAACAATATAAATTATATTATGTTCTGGACGGGGCCTAAATCAGGCCTAAAATAGGTCTGTGGGGTCTGCTCGTCGAAACTTAAAATAATCTTTATCACAGTGTTTCCAACAATATCAGGAACTTGTGCTAAAAAATTGAGCACAATTCAAGTGAGGGAAGGCTATAGAAATAGCCCGAACATATTTGACTACAAAGGGGTCAAAGGTGAAATCTTTATGAGATTAAACTCTAGAATTCGATGAATTAACTATGCTACGAAGAAAAATAAACTAAAGAGACGAAGAACTATTCAATAATATAAGAATTATGTACCTTGTGGCAGTTAATGGAGGAAACATGGAACTTTAAGGGAAAAAGTGAAGGGGAAACTTACTAATTTGCGTGGAATTTGAAGGGGAACCACTTGGGGATTTTTCTAATCCTCGGATTGATGTTTGGAGTGGGTTTTGACATAGAATTAGTGTTAAAATACAAAGGTTTTTCAGTATTATGAACAGAAAATTCATGAAAAAATTATTTATAATACCAATGATTTGTTCATCGCGATCACGTGAAGAAGGGTCACAATCTTGTAGAAGAATTGCTTTGCACATCTCGATCATGGAATACAACAAAGTGATCATAATGATTATGGAAATATTGGGGCATCGCGATCATGTGTGAGACGGTACACAATCGCTTCTAAGTGACCTACAAGACTACATTCCGATCACAAAAGTCTGGATTGTGATAGCATTAAAGGATTTATGGAGGCATTTTGATCGCATGGGAGAAGCTCGTGATTGTGTAGAGAGTTCACCTGCACTAATTGTATGTTTTAAAAGAAAAAATCAAGGAGAAAAAGTATTTGGAGTATATTTTATGCAACCAAACTCGAAATCACAACTCGAAAAGGCATTTTGGAGTATATTTTATGCAAAAAAACTCTAAATCACAACTTGAAATGTATTTGGAATATATTTTATGCAAACAAATTATGCATGCATAGAAACAACATTTCACATTTAACAGTGCAGTCAAAATTGGGATCTGAGGTTACATAAGGAAAATGTTGATTAAGTCAACCCTTATTCCCAAAAATCATAAAACTTCAACCAATGCCTCAGAAAGTACAATGACAAGCTCAAAAGACAAACCAACATTCCTACTAGCATAAAATCACCATTCAAAAGCTAATGGAATCATCAGAATTCTATTAAAGCACTTTGAACACCAAACCATAACTCAATCCTAAAATTAGGCCTTAAACTTAACTGAAAACCACAA
>JBDJHY010213516.1:0-11354 GCA_039654485.1 Withania somnifera | reverse complement strand
GGCTAGGGAGTGCCTCAGTTATGGATATCTTTGTTTGTTTGGTTGGTAGAGACTTTTAGTGGTGTCTTATCCTTTGTTTTGTGATATGGTGTAAGATATATGGGTGAGCTATTTTTGAGATCTATTTATGACATAATTTTATAATATTCCTTACTTAGTTTGATTATGTTTACTTGGGGATGAATCTGCCTTATTTCTTGCTTAGTTTATCTTTGCTAACGCGAGTGGATTTACCCTTGTTTGTATTATGTCATAGATTGGGTTTAGGCCTTGATTTTAGCCTTTAGTTGTTTGTGTACCTCTTTTATGAGATTCTTCGATGGCACCTAGGTTGTAATTTTTATGGATGATATGAGCCTTGTCTATTAGCCTAGGGAGGTGTCTATGGTTCCTTATTGTGCTGTGGTTTCTATGACTCAGAGGTTGAGCTTTTTTTAGATTAGCCTTATTGTATCCTAGCTGAAGTTTATCACCCTTGTCTTGTAATGTCCTGAGTTGTGATTAATATTATTAGGGTCCTTTTGTTTCCCATGTATAATAAGGGAACTTTATAATGGTGGATCCTAGTGATGGATTTGAATTTCTTGACTAGTTTAGCCTGTAGATATTATAACATAATAGAGTTAGGTCTTATGTTGATTGGTGGCCTTTATAATTTTGTTGTTCATGGGAAAGTTACATTGTTCTCCCTAAATACTAGATTGTTATACTGCAATTTTACCTTAGTCATGACCGATGTATTTAAGAAAGGTGATAGGGGTCTTTAGGCGCTTGCTGTTTTGGATCTTATTTGCATTCAAATTAGATAGTTAGTTCCTCAGGAGTGTTTTTAGCCTTATATTCTTGATGTATTCTTAATTATTGTGGGAAGATTCTCTATTATCCTATTGTGACAATCTTCCAACCATAAGATATTCGGTAGCTCTAGTTTGTGACCGATGTTATCCATGACTTCCATTTTTTGTTCTACAGAACTAGAGTAGGTAGCTCTTGTCAATAAATGGATCACTCTTTTTGCTTGATTCCCTCGGTTCTAGATTGGTTTGCAAAGATCTATCTTTATTGTTTACCATCTATTGTTTAAATGGTATTTCAATTCTCACATCTTGGGTTTCCTTGGTTGTGTTTTATAATGGTTAGTATCTATACTCATACACATATAACTATTCTGTTAGGAGATAATTCTCCTTTATTGGTGTATCAAGGTTGTGGTATTCTAGATGATTTCGTACATCAAGTTATATGATACATTTCCATTCCTAGTTACTTGATGTGACTGTACAAGCTTGGTCCTTGTGAGTAGATACTGGATTGGTTTCTGTTGGAATTTCTTGTGTTTGGACTAGTGATTGGTTTATACCAGGTTTGTGTGTCAGTTTGGTAAATTTTTCCTTTATATGGAAGTCGGAAGCTCTCGGGTTCTAATCTATGAGTACTTGGCTTCAAGAACTTATGAGTAGTTAGAATTCATTCCTAGTCTCCATTGATGATGACAACTAGTTTCGAGCAGTAAGTTTTTGGGTAGCGCGATGGATTGATATATTACACTGCTTTGATATTAGATGATGAAAGTTGAGTTTGTAGTCGTGAACTGATGTTATATCCAATCTATGAGTAGAATGACAAAGTACCTTGGGGTGATTATTTCCTTGTATTTCAGATGTCTTTTTGGGTTGATTCCCTGTTGATTTTATGTTGGTGGGTTGATTTTGATGATCGTGGCTTAGATAGTCATTCTAATTTTCAATATCTAGGTCGAGAGTAGGAATTGTGTTACAGGAAAGAACAACTGTCATTTATGGTATCTGGTATTATTGATAAATCGATTGATATCCGTTTCTTTTAGGTTTTTGAGCTTGAGATGTTATCGGTCGATTTTACCCATGGGACTCTAGTTTTGTAGTCTCTCCCACTATATTAGATCTTGATGGTCTATTATGGATGGACATTGTTTTTGGTTGTTTTAAGGTTGGTGATTTGGTTCAGATTGTTCTTTGTGAGACCCGTTATACCAGATACTCCATACCCCTAGGCATAGTAGAGATGTGCAGAGAATCTTGCAACTTTTAGGTTTGAGAGGTCCTTTACTTATACAAGACCCAAGTTTCTATAACTTCATATGGCGGCACCCATTTAACTTCTTGATTTTTTTAGGGGAACAATATAATACTAATTTTTGTCCGCGCAGACATACAGCCAGTCTAAGAAAGTCATTTGGGTACTTCAAGATATATGCGAGCTCGTATCCTCCATTTTGGTGATAGTACGAATTGAAACTTGGACTTGGTAGAGTTTCATATGTTGACACTTGATATTCCATTATTCAGAGGGCACTATTCGAGGGTTTATATGGTAGGCATTGTAAATCACCGATTGGTTGGTATAATTGTGCCAGATTTGATCTTAGACTTTAGATTTTATTTGGGATGATATAGAAAGAGTCAGAAAAATTTGGGTTAGATTTTAGATAGAACAAAGTAGACAAAGAAGCTAAGAAGATTATAGACTTTACTTCTTGAGTAGTACTGGGGACTTGATGAGTGCGGGCTCATTCATGACCATATGAGATCACAGTATACTAGCGGGGTTGCCTACATATTGGCTATACCTTCACAGTAAGTGGAGGTACACCCTAATTCATCCACATCTCCATACCTTGTTGTTATACTCTAGGCCCCTTCCGTACATTTCATTATGAGTCAATTGATTAGATTAATGGTTAGTTTCTATTGAGAAGCCTGAGGTTATTGATGAAGGTTGTGGATGACTTAGTTTTATGGATATTCTTTTATGAGAGTTCGATTGGCACATGGTCTAGATGAGGAGGCCATTGAAAGGTTAAAAGTATCGCATCAATTTTGCAATTTGTTGTTTTCAATTTCAGGTACTCCTTTTTCATAACTTTAACAGAGGAAATTTCTTTAGTGGTGGATATTGTTATGGACCTGAGCGTATTTTTCTAATTTCTCTTTGTTTAAAGTGTCTTGGTGACTATCCAAGGTCATTGGTGACTTTTTGGGACCCATAGTTTGGTTCCCTACTAGTTTTATAGCTTAATTAATTTATCTAGATTCTTCTAGCGTTACTCAGCTTATACGGTCTCGGGTTGCCATTTCATCAGTTTTATTGAGTCCAAAATATCAATTACATAAATATTTCACATATGGATTGTCGAAATCGGACTCCATTTCCATTCCATACTTATTTTTATAACTTTTTAGGAGATATATCAGGAATTAGTTGCAGGGATCGATAAATCGGTCAAAGGGTCGATAAATCAGTGGACGATAAATGGCTAGCACCAATAAATTGGTCATTTTGGTCGATTTATCAGTAAGTGGTGGCCTCATAGATATTGCCTTCTTCATAAATTTTCTCCCATTTTCTACATTTATTTTAGTTTATTTTTTGAATTTGCAGAGCAAAATAAACATATTTTAAGGTATATTTTCAAGTTTTAATCCGAAAAACTCGTTATGGTGATTCTACGATCGTTTTTACCAAGTTATTTCTAGATTTATCTTTAAATATGAAGTTTTCTATATTACATAGACTTTCCTGGGATTATTTTTTTATTATTACCCGTCAGATTGAGCCTTATTTTGTGACACACGTTCTATTAGTTGTGCTTTAAGTGTTGGTATAAACATTTTATTTTTCAAACATATTAGGCTTCGTGGACCCTTTTTTAGTTTGGACCTAGACTCTATTATTCATTAGAAATATGGGTCTTGGTTTACTCGTCTTGACATATAGGTTATGTTTTTGTAGCTTCATTTGATTCAAGCTTTGTACATTTTTCTTTGGATATTCTGGAAGAATTATTGAGGTTATCACCGAAATCCAGGTAGTCTATAACTTACTGATTTCATACTGGGTACATAGTATTGTATATGTTTGGTAAATCGCCATCTTGGTGCTGGGTTACCAGCTTGGAGCCCTGTGCAGTCATTTTCTAAGCCTATGGACTATCTTTCTTGCCTTATTTTTTAATATATATCTCTATGGCAACAAGGCCCTATCTATGTGTTTCATGCTATCTCGGGAATGTAGTGAGGTTAGGAAGGACATTATACTAGTGATTAGAGCTTAGTAGATATCCCCTGGTTTATGCTGGTGGCATTAGAAATAATCTAAGTAGGCTGATTATTCTGTGTTCTACATGGGGTTCTGTGTATGATTAGTATGTGTGCGGTCACCTAGCTATAGATAGCCGGATATGGTTTTGTTGGATAGTTTGCAGCCTTGTGTGATGATATTGTACCCTAGCTTGGTGCAATCCTAAGAGTGATTTGTACTAACCCAAGCTA
Organism: Withania somnifera; assembly: GCA_039654485.1. Classification (NCBI taxonomy): domain Eukaryota; kingdom Viridiplantae; phylum Streptophyta; class Magnoliopsida; order Solanales; family Solanaceae; genus Withania; species Withania somnifera. The sequence goes on along the minus strand of JBDJHY010213516.1, from coordinate 7,044 downwards.
TGATAGCTCCATGTTTTCCCCTGTATGGGTGTATATTTAGCCCAAATAGGCATCCTATGGGAAGTTGTAGCATCTTTTGTGTGATCACCCGTGGCTCGGATTGTGGTTGGGCTAAGAGAGGGTATATATTGTGACTAGACCTTGACAACCATTCTATGGATTCCTGTTAGCCCCCTTAGACCAGTTCCGTTATTGATTAATTTTATAGTGCGAGCATGCATTAATGTTTTAAAAGGTAACATGGGTTTGACAGTGTAATAATCGAGAAGGTTTTCCTATATTTATATTATATGTATCCATAATTACGATGCATTATGGAGTTATTTTCTCATACCACCTGATCTATTTCGCTATCACTTTGATTTCTAGTTATTTTCTACATGTTAGAGATTGGATTTCTACTGTGGTTTTAATTATCCTACTTCACTGAACTTGAGTTTTCCTATCGAGATATGAATATGATCTGAGCTTGGGTTTTGGCATTTCTACATTGATGAATATGCCACTAGTTGGCCTTTTATGATATTTAGTGTGTATGTGGGCTAACACTTCCCTGGGATCCAGCACACTAATACGTGGATTTTGTATATCAGATTGAATCCATCCATAGACCCTTCATCCTAGGTCGCTATGACTAGGGTATGTTGCATGGCTAGGGGAGGGGTATACTAGAGTAGGAGAGGTAAGTATACTAGGAAGATTCTGTGAGTCCCTTCGTTGTGAGATTATGCATCAGGAAGGGTGCATATGGGCACTATTTACTTTTTAGCACCTTTTAACATTGCATCCCTATGCATTGATTTGTAACTTTACTTACGGGGTGAGTACCTGTTGGGTTACTTGATTGCCTGGTTGTACCTACCAGTGGTATGGGATGCCAACGGGCTTTGTTTGGTCCTTTCTGTCTCTTGTAGGTACCCTTCGTACACTCACTGTACTTTCTTTTAGCTTAGCCTCTTATTGGTTTATTATTCTCTTATTTATCCTTCCTTATGGTTGTTACATTGGTTTATTAATCTCTTATTTTCTTATGGCCCAATTTTTTTGTATTACACCTAATATTTAACTATTCTTCATCCTTTTTAGATGATGCTGGACACACTGATAGTTGATCCTTCACCATATTTACTAGCTATTATTGCAATTATCCCTTTTCTGTTGTTCATTATGTATGATTGCCTTATTTTCTTATGATCGCTTTTTACCTTGCTTATGCTTACTCTTTTTGCGGTCGACCTTTAATGCCTACTAGGTTCCCTTTTTTGGTACTCATGCTACATTTCTACATATTTTCGTGATGCAGGTCTTAGAAAAGTCATTAGAGGAGGACATGATCATGCGATCTAGTTTGTCACTATTTTAGAAGATGCGATGAGTATATGGCGTCCATCCTGGCTGGTCTTCCTTCTGTCTTCTTAGTTGTTCTAGTTGGTGTATGGACAACTATTTTGTTGGTTTTTCCCGGTTGTGGGTTGTAATTTGTACTATTTTGTATATATATGTTTGGAAGCCAAGACACCAGGTTTCTGGGGATTTACTTTCTGTTCTGTGGTTCTGTTCCTCTTCATCTCCTTCTTTTTTTCTCTTTTTATTTTCTTTTGATACTTGGTACTATCCCATCACTTAATGCTCTAGGCCAAGGTTAGGCTTGTCTACAAGTGGTACATAGACGCCATCACAACTCGATTTTTGGGTCATGACAGAGTACTCGTGGCAGTAGTGAGTCCTCATCCTTCAAAGAATCCTCTTCTTCATGGTTTTTTAGGCTTTACATTTACCTATTTAATTTTTTTAGAGTTAAGTTGGGGGTTTGTTCTAATAACTCTTTATGAAAAATTAGATGGTTTTCAGACATAGTCTTAATGTTAATTCATGTTCTCAGTTTTTCCCATGTAAAGCCTCACTATTGATTTTCTTTTATGACTAGCAATACTTTCTTAGTCGATTTATTTTATTTAGTTACTTCTTTTTCACACTTAGGTAATGATTTATGGTATATGCACGGTCGAAGAGCTAGCTCGATTTCACTTGTGATTCTTCAGTGCCATTACATCTAGGGGGACTTTGGGGCCTGACAGTAGGTTTGTTATTTTGAGAATTTTTGGCTTTGAAAGGTTTAATGTTTAAAATGGGGTACCTTAGTCAACATCGGGTGTTTCAATTCTAGGATAAAAAATCTGTGAGTTCCATTAGCTCTAGAAGGTGGAATTTAGTCTAGGAAGACTTTTGATTTGAGTCTTAACCCTTTATTCATGAGTTCAAATTGATTGATGAGATATTTGAAATTCAAATTGTAAGTTTGACTTGGGTTGACATTAAAGGTTAGAGTGTTAAAATTCAAAATTTGATGATTTCGTTGGTTTCATAGGGTTATTTTTGTCTAGAAAGAGGTTCCTCATATTTTTAGGGGTCCTGGGGGCATTTTGGTCCTTTATGATATTTTATTTAGAATTGTACTTAATGGGTATCAGGTCTAGGTGACCTCAGATTCATATTTTATGGTTTCGTTGAGTTTGATACATTGAATTTAGTATCTTTTCATATATAGTTGGTATGCACGAGATTCTGAATGGATCTCGAGCGTCTAATAAGTGAGTTTTTCCTTTTACTTGAACTATTGTTGGTGTATTGTTGATGCAATGATGTATTATGCATTGCATTCATAACCCCTGGTCTGTATTCACAAATCATACCTCTCAGATGTTCTTCATGATCGTGGAAGAATGCCATATTTGCAAAGAAGCAACGTAAATCAAATCGGCTTGGGGTAATTCATACGATCGCAATCAGACCATCATAATAGTGATGGGTCTACATCGAGAAGTTCCATGATTGTAGTCAAAAAGACATATTTGTGATGAATATCGTCACCTGGACAAAATTTAATCCTTTTCCAAAATATTTTCACCATTTTCAAATTCAAGATGGTTTTTACTCAATTTGGCAAGATCAAATAGGAGAGTTTCAAGATTAAACTATTGGGTAATATTTTTAGATACTATTTTACTAATTTTCATCGATTACATCATGATATATACCTAGGAATCTTTGATCTTCAAATGGTAAAATTTGGGATGGTAGTCCTCAACTTGAAAATCGGTTTTCATGATTTTGAAGAATGAACAAAATCTAGATTTTTAGACTTCCCAAGTTATGTGTAAAATATTTTTGAAATAAAATTCTTGTTTTTTCCCTTGTGGGTATGAGGGATATTATTAGTGTAAATTTATAAATATGGTAATATGGGTATTGATTACCTTGTTTTCTTATGGATAATATGAATTTGATTAGATTAGGATCGTGTAGAAACTTTAAAAAAGGGCAAAGCTATTGCTTAATTATTTGACTCCTAACTAAGGCAAGTTGAAATTTAATGAATCTTTTGTAAAGTGTTTATGTGTTCAAGGTTTTTATGTAATAAGTTATTTGTATTAAGAGTAATGGGGAATTTTTCTGGTAACCGTGTGGGTGATTTGACAGGGATTCACTAGGGTACTAGTGTCTAGCATAATGGAATAAAATAAAGGAAATTATCTGAAATTTTTTTCGACTATTGTTGATTTGAATTGAGAGTTTGTTATCATATTGTAATGCCTTGTAATTACCTGACCTATTTCAAATTAGATCTTATTGTGATTCTTTACAATGAAATAATAGTGTTGAAATAAGATCTTGTTGTATTGTCTTGTGGTGGCTTAGCTATATTGAATTAAGGGCATATGGGGATGCCTTGTGAAGGCTTGTTTATATTGAAATTTTATAGTATTGAGAACCGACTGAATGTTTATTTGATTTGATATAATATTTTTCTTGTGATGGACCACGTGAGACTTGTGTAGTTTATTGTGATATGAATTTCCCATTCTCCCAAAATTACATATGATACATTTTTTCTTAATGATAATTGTGCATGAAACTTGAAGTATGTCTGTTGAGGTATTTGTATCCGAGGTCTTTTCTAGATTGGTACATTTAATATAACAATGGATATTAGAACTTAAGGTCTCTACCAGGTATTGAGATGATGACATGAGGTCTTTCCTGGGGACTTAGTGCATGGATATCGCAAGTTCCTCATGGGTACCGACTAACCTCAGATATGCAGCAGGTGTGTTTTGTTAGGAGAGACATGCACCACTTTGACTTTAAATTACATTTGTAATTTTCATTGCTTTGATTACATTGATTAATTCTATTTTTCCTGAGTTGTAGTTGGAATTGATTTGTTCATTGATAATATATGGATAATTGTTAAGCTAATACTGGACTATATTGGTGATTTCTTCAATATGACATTTATATGATTCATGTTTGGTACTTGAGGTAATGTTGATTTTATTTGGTTATTTATTATATATAAATGGTGTATTGATTGATGGATAGTAGTGTATGCAGGTTGTAGTTGCTGGGGTTGGTTGGATGATATAAGTTCTCATTATTGCCTTATATTATGGTCAGTCAAGGACGCTGCTGAGTACTATGTTTTGTAGTTTCACTTTCTCTTTGGCATTTTTTTCAGGTACCGAGCCCAAACATTCATGATTTCTTTATCATCTGGTGTTTGTGGTTTGATCGAGAGGTTTTGAGATAGCTGCTTGTCTATCTTGCAAACCCTAGAGATCTTTACTTCTTTTACTATTTTTCTACACTTTGTTTAGACAATTTCGAGACTACTTATTGTATTTTTATAACTGTAGAGGGTTGTATATGGAGACACCTGGGTTTAGGAATTCAAGATATTTACTAGTTTGAAACCTTCTAATTTCTCGCTGATTTTATTTACCTTTCTGTATTTGTTCTGTATCAATTTTTTTTGAATTGGTTGTCCTATAATGCTAGGGGAGATAGTGGCATCCTAGTAGATGTTTAGGTGTGACAAGTTGGTATCAGAGCACTAGATTTGTAGGTCTCATTATATATAAGAAAAGTCTAATTAAGTCCCATGGGTCGGTATAGAGACATTTCTTATCATCGTAAGGCTATGAAACTTTAGAAAACTTACTATTTGTTCTTTCATTCTTATACAATGTGGTTGTTTCATCGTATGCTGAGGTTTTTGCATATTATCTATACAAGTGGCTAGGTCTAGGGCTTCTGTAGTTAGAGAGAATCATCCTTTTCTAGTACCTGTTTCCCCTAGTAGGGTTAGAGGTCGAGAATGAGACCAAGGTAGATCTAGAAAGTTGTAGTAGTCATGAAACATGCTAGGATAGCCTTACCTGAGCTAGGGTATGAGAGGAAAGATGATTGGATTCCTACAGAGTATATGCTATATATTTGGTTGCAGGACACCTTGCTTAGAGTCTTATGTTTACTTGAGAGGATTGCACCTATTGGTTGAGGATTGCACCTTACTTAGAGTCAGTTTTTGGTTCCTCATTAGGGGGAAGAGATTATTTTTGGAGAGGATTCAGATCCATCACTATGAGTCAGTCCATACAACTATGCATGGATTTGAGGTTGTTTACATCAGAAGGAGTTTATACAGTTTAACGCAGAGCTCTTATGGATTTTAGAATGATATTCTAGACAAGTTAGCCATTTTTATTTCTCAAGTTTATCAAGGTAGTCTAATATTCCTAAGTATTTCTATCATTGTGGTGACCTAGGGCATTTGGTGAGATTGTTCCCATATCATGGTCAGAGGGTTCCTCGACAGACTGCATGATCTTTAGTGTGGGCACTATCATTTTTGGTTAGAGGTTGAGGAGGTGCACAAATGGGTAGAGGTACTACTCTAGGTGGTAAAGGTACTGACTGAGGGATAGATCAACCTAGATAAGTTAGGGCTTATTATGATACTTTTATGGGTATGGTAGAAGTAGAGGCTTCTAATGCGGCTATGGTAGGTATAGTTACAGGTTACCCTCGACTTGTTTTTGTGTTATTTGATCAAATATTTACTCTTTTTTATGTTTCTTTCTATTGTAAATCAGATCTTCGCATGCCATTTTATTTTCTCTGATACCTATTCATGTCTATCCGTGTGAGTGATTTCCTTAGTGGTGGATAGGTGTCCAAATCCTGTATTAATACTTTATTGGGTTATGGTAAGCGGCTATACTTGTTCATTCTTTTTATGACAAATTTCGATGGGATATTGGGAATTGACCTTTTTCTGCATTGGTTTGGAGCTGGTTACTAAGCCATTTCTGTTTCTCCTTAATGGATGGATATAGGGCAGTTGAAGAGTTGAGGGATCTATTACATGATTTGTTAAGTGAGGGTTTACTGGCGTCCTGATATTTTATTGGCATTGTATTTTTTTCTAGCTGACAGATTATGGTAAATATGTGGGGTTTGATAAATCAAGCACATTTAGACTTATGGTTGGTATCAAATCAGATATCACATACAAAGAGAGTACTCAGTAGGCTTTAAGGGCCCACTATACCACCAATAGGAGAACCAACCCCCCTAGTCCATAGCTGAAGCGGAGGACTACTACATTTAATGCGGAAGAATATCAAGATGTATGGAATAATAAAGTTGCGGAATTAGACAATAAAGAATAACTACCTAAAACCCGGTATCAGTATTGAATGAACCACTAAGTACAAAATCATAAAACTGAAGGAAATACAGTATACAAAAGATCTCCAAAATACAATGGAGATAACAAAATAAAATATACATCTGAAGAGAAGCAAGATTGAGATGGATGCCAAGGTCATCCTGAATCTTTAATCTGGAAGAATCCAAACAAACAGCGATCTGTATCACTTACGGAAACCTATTCTCGGATCTGCACAAGTGCAAGTGTAGTATGAGTACAAGTCACCGAAACAACCCGTACTCAGTAGGCTTTGAGGGCCCACTGAGCATATAATAATAATAAATGCAGAAAATAACAGAATATAAAGGTAAAGGTCACAAAAATAAATAGGACAATCAGGAAAACTAGCCCTCGAGTATTAGAAAATGTTACATAGACAGATAATGCTAGCTAATCACATAGCAAGATTGCAGGTAATGGAAAAGAACAACCCGACATCCTTGCAACAGTATATGTGAATAAGAATCCAATAAATAATAGGAATCAAG